>JAKUCV010007292.1:0-234156 GCA_028386065.3 Turnera subulata
AACTTAGGAATCTCTTTAAATTCATCTCCAAACTTGTCCAACTTATCTTCTTGTAATTCCCGATTGACCCAAGCTTGAGCATAATGTAGCATGCAATTCTTTATCATCTTCAATCGAGCCCTTGTGACTGGTCCTTGAAGAAAGCTAATGGCGTCATCACCTTCTTGAGTTCCACTTAGTGTTGGTTTGCTCGTATCACTTTATGCTTATCTTTTTTCCCAAAACTCACAACAAGTGTTTAATGTTCTTGCTATCAAATAAGTTGATTTGCATACATACATATGGATGAATGTTATGTACATTTTTCATTTATTTGTTCAAGAGTATGTCGAGTAGACACGAGGTTAGCCCTCTCACACAGGTAACCGCCTCCTTATCTTAGTGATAAGTGGAGATGAGACAGATTTTAAGCAAAACTATCAGACGGATAATTTGAGAGCTTGTGGCTTAAAATCATAAATGTCGACTATATGATGACATAAGGTCATCTTAATGGTGGAATACGTTCACCAAGTCTACTTAGTGGGCCAGATGTGAGTTCAAGTTGATGTGTAGATCGAGGAACTCAGATTTGGACACATATGGTATCTAAATATCATCTGTACAGCATTCCTTATGGGAAAGACATACGCTCCATGGGAAAGGAGAAAATGCTGTAGCACATGTTTCATACCATGTGTGCGATTTGTCGACCAAACGGGTTTACGCAAGTTCAATCTCCGCTTATTGTTGTGTGAGACTCAGAGCCTTTGTGGTCGCTCTATCGTGTACCCTCAGGACTCCGATCAGGTACTTGAGATTTAGCTTGATGTTTGCTATCTTAGTGTGTTGCCAAAGGACCATGGACACTAATTCGGTCTAACGGGGCATGTCTAGAAAAGCAAGTTAAGTTAAGTTAAGGGGATCGTGAGAAGAGGAAAATCATTAACCGAAATCACATTAGTTTGTATTCACCGAGGCACCAATTATGACATACGGTTATAATTGTGAATACAATGTATCTTTAAAAGAGAGATCTTCGACAGATTTCTAATGTGATTTATGATTTAGGGTACTTGCATACTTTTTGATCTACTTGCAGGTTTATTCTTGATGAGAGACTATATATTCCTAACAGATGTATAGCATTTAGCTCTCACAGTATGCT
Organism: Turnera subulata; assembly: GCA_028386065.3. NCBI lineage: Eukaryota > Viridiplantae > Streptophyta > Magnoliopsida > Malpighiales > Passifloraceae > Turnera > Turnera subulata. The sequence continues at coordinate 1,148 of JAKUCV010007292.1, forward strand.
GGTCGCACGGTTCTACTTCCCTGTATGGATGTTTGCAGTTTCTGATGAGAATTTGTTTCTCGTGATTGTGTTTATGAGCACTCCCATTATGTGTGAGTGGGAGAAGTTGGAAAATAGTGAGTCCACCCATAAGGGGTGCTTACTTAAGCCCAACTGGGCCCAACTAGTACAGTATATAAGCCACCACAAAGGGAGGCTGAGATACTACTGATTGTACACATTATACATCTGTTGGGTAAACACAGATAACCTGCTTATTGCATTCTAGGGTTTAGACCGTGGAAACTAGGAGGCCGATCCGACACACTGTGACGCTCTCCACCGACCAGTAATTCAAGCCATGGCTCCCGACCCTAACAACGCTTCCGCTTCACACTTACAGATAAGTCTTCTTATCGATTTTATGTATATGTACATGAATTCCTTCAACACCATCCCTACCTCTACTCCAAGACCAACAATCCGGTTTACTTTCATGAATGTGAACTGCTGACAACTTTGAATTAATTCATTCAACATCCCTCATCTCCCAGGTGTAGAGAGAGCTTCTCCAATAGTTAACCATCATCAAACTACCAATATTAGTAAATATTGCATCGCGGACCACCACGTCTTGAAACATAGCCACTGAAAAAAGCCTCAGAAACATCACTTTCAAGCTCTCTTCAAATAACCATTTGTTGTGCCAAAATTTCCATCTCCTTCCATCACCCAAAACTGGACACAACGAACTTAAGAGGCCTGATGAATCATCACTACGCTCACAAGCCGCACCACATTCTTCCAATTTAAAGATATGGAATTACCAGCAAAAGCAGGTCACAAACTTTGACACTCGCATCGATAGAAGTTGGAGATTAGATTAATCCATTATGGTATCGAAACAGCCGAAGAATCAAGACATATATGTCTCCACATCCATTTGAAAAGAAGACTCCAGTTTTCTCAAGGATTAAATCGATCCCCATTCCACCAAACTCTCTAGGCCTTGCGATTCTTTCCCCAGGCAATCATGCACATCTTCCTCCTTTCACCGCCACCACTCCAAAGGAAGTTCCTTTGAAAGCCAACTATTTTTTTGCAACTCCTGCCGGTATTTTAAACATGGACAGGTAATAAATTAGTAGATTGCTCAAGAGAGACCTTATGAAAGTTACTCTATCCCCATGATAATTATTTACCATTCCATGAAGCCAAGCGAGCTTTGATTCTGTTTAAAATCGATTCACACTAACTGGTTCTCTTCAAATTGGCCACAAGTACGTAACAGGAAGTTTTTCTGACCGGCTATACAATCTACCAGCTATAGATGCTAATTCGGCATCAGGCAAATTAATCCCAACAACTGTGCTATTGTGGAAATTAATCTGAAGCCCCGATACAGTCTCAAAACAACGAAGACACCTTTTGAGGTTGAGCAAAGTGTCACGGGGTTAGAGTGTTGCGCAGCGGATAGAACACCCCCGTGCGGCACAAGCAAGCCTCAAGCTTACTTGTTCAGCCTATAAGCTTCAAACACACCAAAGAGAAGAGAGAGAACAACAATAAAGGGAATTAACGAATAAAGAACATAGACAAGAATAAATGATTGGGAGAATACTCGTGTAACTATTATTATAAAAGAACCAACTTTTACAACAACAGCCCACACGTCCAGAGACTCCCCCTCACGCATCCTATTTATATAGGTACCGCAAGGCTCTCTCCTAGTTTGACAGTGTTAAGTAATCCTAGTCCTACTCAAACTCGGTTCACTTAACCCCACACAAACCCATGGACTTGGGTTAGCTAAGCCCAATTCCAATCCTTGTACAACACGATTAGCTACTCCTAGTCATACTAGAATTCCTACCACACAGCCAAGGTAGTGTCCCAACCCAATTCGGACTCCTACGCACACTAGGATTCCGGGATCGTGACAAAAGTCTCCATATCATCTGGTAATGCAAACAAAGTGTCATGTACAAATTAGAGAACCAAAGGCATCGACTGTCTATCAATCACTTCTCTGACCAGACCCGAAACCACCGATTGCTTCATTAAACACATAAGTGTAGGCCCAAAAGTGCCTAAGTGGAGGGTGAATTAGGCTTAAAAGTTTTTCCGGACAGTGAGATTTGGTTTCTGCGAATACCAAATCTTTGCAGAAAGATTTGGTTTTTATGATACCAAATCTTTCAAACACTTAGCGAGTATGTAGAGCAAGAATGCAAGTAGAGAAAGAGTAGAAGAGAGTGAACACAGAGATTTAGAGTGGTTCCCCCTTACCAGGTACTCCACTACCTAAATGCCTTTAGGATTTAGAAAACACTCACTATACTTAGGTTTTTGCGAGATCAGCCTTAACCTTTACAAACACAAGCTTTACTAGGCTAAGCTCGAACCTTTACATGCTTTTCACAAGCTAAGCTCTAACCTGCACAAGCTTTTCATAGGCTAAGCTTGAACCTACCCTCAAATCTAATCCTAGACTTGAGTACCCAGCAAAACTAAACTAAGGCTTGCATACAAATTGCCCTTTGAAACAGATTCGCACTGTAAGCAGAAAAAACAGATCAAATACCAATTCTTTTTAGCTCAAGTATACACTCAGATTTTGCGCACTAGCTGGGATGATCTTCCAGAGGTGTAAACGTCCCTCTTTATAGGATCTGAGTGTGGGGGATAAGCTCCTGGAACAGATCCTTGTACTTCAGTTGACTTCGGTTCATTAAAGCTTCAGTTTGGTGCCGTTATCGATGTCACTTCCTTGGTAGCTACGAATTGCCAAATCAGGAAGGTTTGGACCACCTTCTGGAGTTAAATGGGAGTTAGGTGGGAACATCTTCTCTACAGGTTAATTGCTTTTCAACCACCTGAACTTTTGGTCAAACGGACTCAACCATGTGAACTAAAAAAATAGGGATAAAGGTGCCTTGAACTTTATTTTTATAAGATTTAACCATTCGAACTAAAGGTTTAACCACATAAACTAAAAAAATATGGATACAGGTATTTCAAATTTTGTCTTTGTAAGATTTAACCCTTTCCACTCACAAATTCACAAATTTTTAATATTATTCCCTTTTTTCTTCTCCTATTTTCTTTATGATCCGATTTAAAAATCCAACGAAAATAAAATACTTATTTGAAAAAAAGAAAACTAAATTGTGTTTAATTATTTTTTTCTCAACTAAATATTATTTTTAATTTTTTTAAATGAGCGTAATAAAAAGAAACCAAGTCATTTTAACTTTTAAAAACTCCCTTATCACTAAAAAAATAAACATTAACATTCTTTAAAATTTTTAAAATTTTTACATTAAAAAAATACGAAATCTAACAAACTAATTTTAAGATCTCCCACATATTTTTTTTCAGTTTTAGAAGATTTTCTTTATTTTTTGAGATAAATAAATTAAGTGATATAATAATTATTTGATTTGTTCTCTAGAAAATTAATCTTTTTTTCTGAGTTTATCTTTTAAAGTAATGGTATTTTTTTTGAAATGATACATTTTTAAATCAGATAAAAAAATAGGAGAAAAATGGTAATAATATTAAAAAAATTATGAAATTATGAGTATATGGGGTTAAATCTTACAAAAACAAAGTTTGAGGTACCTCTATCCGATTTGTTTAATTCAGGTGGTTAAATCTTACAAAAACAAAGTTCAAGATACCTCTATCTTGATTTTTATAGTTCGGGTGGTTAAATCCGTTTGACCAAAAGTTCAGGTAGTTAAAAAGTAATTAACCCTGTTCTGCACTTTTATAAAGTCTTCTCTCTTACTTGTTCACCAATTCAAACGGCTGGAAGTGGGATTTAATTGCTTGCAGGACCACACGCAACTTGCACAAAAAGTTCTTGTTCACAGCTTTAGATATAGTATCGGTAAAAACCATATGTCGAGTGTTCAAGATATGGTATCGATACAAACCATGTGTTCTGTGTCCAAGATATGGTATCAGCAGAAACCATAATTTTCCTGCAAGTGAAAATCAACACAAATAAAGCTAGCAATACACATATAATTTGTTAATCATCAAAACTAGATAATCATCATGGTTAATGACAGTTTAGCATTAGAGGATGATTATCCCTAATTTTTGGTCTACAATCTCCCCCTTTTTTATGATGACAAGTTTGTGTTGATTTTTCATGTAACCAGGGTTTCAAGTGATATTCGCATGATTTTCAATGCTCCCCCTGTTTTGTTGCTCCCCCTTTTGAAAACAATTTTTGCAATTCGAGAAGGATAAGTTTGGAAAAACTTATGAACCATTCCCTATAAATATATATATTGGCATTCAACAGCCAATCATAAAAACTGCCCCTTCATTTTTGTCTCTCTGCATAAAAGATTAGTTGAATGCATAATAATAGAAACGAAGTCGCCTAGCATCCATCATAACATTTGGTTTTTTTGGCAGAAACCAAATCATAAGAATAAGTGTGGTTTTTGATAAAACCAGACATCACACTTCCTGAATAAAACATATATGGTTTTAACAACAACCATATCTCATCAGTAGCATCAACTAATGCATTTCATCAGTGCTTGCCTAATCAAACAAATGTACAACACAGTATAAACACCCAAATTTGACCCACGAATGTTCCATGAAAGTTAGATTTTAAATGTCTGAACCTAGGGTTAGTGAGATGATTTGGTCCTAGGAATAAAGCATGTCAAGAATTTATCTTAGTGGAAGTAACACATTTTAGTGACTTGAGCCTTTGTATATTGGTGTAATAGGATTAATGAGAAGATTTAATCTTAGGATAAAATATATAATAAGGTTTATTTAGGCTGAAATGTATTTTTTTGGGCCTTTTGTCTATGTTTAATCCAATTTTATTGAGATGATTTATCTTTGGGTTAAAAATGGGTTTAAGGGCCCAAGTTAGTTCTCCAGAGTATAATTAGCCCATTAACACATTTCTTGAAGACTACTCTTAGCTAATATTTTCATGGAAAATCATAGCTAAATCATCATTTATGTAGAAATGTTGTTTTTGGTATGATTTAGTAGGAAATGAGTGTTAAATGTATAATCAATCAATTTTGGAATGATTTAGGGGAGTGATGATCAAGTAATTGAGTGATTCTCGGTTGATTAGGGGTTAATTACGCAGTAGGATCAAATCAGTGCTGAATTACGGGGAATGAGGGATCGAAATTGGAAAGAACGGGTGACAAGTGGGGCAACCGGCAGTCTTCTCATGACGACCGCCAGGTGCTGGCGGGCATCCACCCAAGACCGCCAGCACTGGCGGTCATGGCTTACCAGATTTGCCCAAATCTCCGATTTTGTTTCTAATTTCGATCCTACGCGGTTTTGAACCAGATTTTCGGGTATGATCTTCACCATTAAGCAGGTCCACGCCCCTAGGCTTCCTAGAACACTATAAATAGGACCCCTCACACACATTTCAAAAGATCACAAACTTTTCTCACATACACACCTATAAGCCTTGAGTGCTTGGAGAAACTCTACTTCTCTAAGTTTAGAAACACATCTTTAGGCAGAAACTCTGGAGGAATTTCGTGGGAGGCATCAGCAATAGGTTAGCGAGGAGGAGTCAAGAAGAGGACCAACCATTGAGCTTAGGAACGACAAGAAGGTGGGTGTAGAACTCGACCCATTGTAAGGAGCTAGTGGAGGGCTACAAGAGGTAACACCAAATTCTCTTGATTGATTCTTTGTTGAATGTATGTTGTTACTCTTGATGATGTAAGTGGCAGATTACTTGCCATGTTTAGAACTACGTGGCTTTGACCCCGGTCACTCGGATACGTAGGTAGTCTCGATTTTACAACGGGATGCAAGCCAAATCTTCTTTTTCTCCCCTTCTCTTTATTTTTCCACACATGCACACTTGCACTAGGCACACTTGCATTCTACAATTGCACCCGTGTGTGACGAACGGTCCCATCTGTGGGTGCATTCCCATCTGTGACGAACATGGTCTCGACCCAATAAGGATGGGTGCCTAACACCTTCCCATCTGTGACGAACCCCCGATCCCATATCTTTTCTTTTCCATGACCATGAAGCCTAAAGGAGTCATCTAAAGGTTTTTCCCAAGTTCTGTCCTTAATAAAACTTGGGTGGCGACTCCATTGACATGGGATTGACCCGAAGAAGGTGTAAGGAAATAGGTGAATAGGCCCAAGTAATTTTGGGTCGGGTATTCAAAGTTGGCGACTCCACTGGGAAGTAGTGGGTTCATGAGACTTTGTGCAATTGTTGAATTTTTGTGTGCCTTTTACTTGTCATCATAAGTGCCTTGCATTCATGACAATTCAAGTGAACCCTTTACCGTAAGAGGGCGAGGGAATCCAAATCCGCTACATGCTTTCCTTAAGCGATAGTGGTTTGATTGAACCCATTTCTCGATGCTTTGCAATGGTGGGGAATAATTGGCCTTGGACCTCATGCGATATCCTTTATCACATGTGAGTAGGTCAGCCTATTCTCTAGCGGCAATCTTTGTCCCCAACCTGCTGCATACCCTGAGCATTTCATGCATTATGAATCAATAAGTGGTATGCGCATTTGAATGGTTAATTGTTGTGACTTCAAGTAAGTGTAAATAGTTTTGCCCCTTATTCTTGTTAGTGTAAATATGCCCAAAAGCCAATCAATGGATGATTGTTTGTAGTCATGTATACACATTAAGGTTATTCCAATAAATATGATTATGAGATAATTGCTTGCACATATTTATAACCCTAGAATACTTTGTATTCTTTAAATGTCCCTAGCCGATTATTATTATGGATGGGTTGTAATAACAAATTAAGACTAGCGTATGTTGAGAATTACATGTGATATGAATTCTACATACGGGTACAAGTTAGAGAACTTGTGGACTGGACCGACCCACATAAGAATGCTACATGGAACGTTATATGTTTGTCGATAGCGGTTCTTATATGTATTGTCCTTAGACCTGAGATCATCAAGGTTCCCAACATATGAGTCGTATACTTTGATATTACGCTTGGCTATTTCGTAAATGAGTAGACTTAGTGTAATCACTAGGTATGTGATAAATGTGTAGTGGGTTTTGTATGATTCAGAGGGGATTCGTCCAACCCATATAACGGGTATATTATCGGATGGTTTCTTGATAGAGTTGAACCGTAAATGCATGGCCATGCTCGGATTATGATATAGTGATATCATAGGTATCCGTTTTACACGGTTAACTCGAGGATCAAGAAACCGAGATTGAACATATGCGAGATTGACATATTCCATGTCTCGTGTTTAATCTTGATAATGGGACGAAGGGACGATGACATGTTCCGAGGCATATAGAATCAGTACTGATCTTGTCGTTCGGGTAGCAATGATGTGTTGCCAGACCCCGCTCTTTGCTTATAATTGTAAAATGAGATTTTACAATTATTGTCGGACGTTACAAGTGCCTACAGGGTCACACACATAGAACCGTTGATTCGAGCAGGTGGTTGAACCATGTTTGGACCATGGTTGAACCTGTTTGTGGTTGGACCGTGGTGGAACCAGGGTCGTTTTGGTTCACTAATTATCTGAATTATTGAACCAGTTTTAGTGTTGTGTTATCTTGATGTGTGATGATGCAATAGTGGTAGACAAAAGATGGTGAGTGTCATTATCATGCTACCTTTGGGCCATAGTGTTGGCCATTAGTCTAATTAACTAATGCATTATGTGTTAGTGTGATCAAGTGTGGAGTGATCAGTTTTTCAGACTTGAGAGCTTTAGCTTAACACTATGCTACACACTAGAAAACTTGAGTAAGACTTGAGTTTATAGACACACACTCTCTTCTTCTTCTTTGAGAAAGAAGGAAGAACACCAAAACACCACAAGTTCAAACTCCCAAATTCCGCAGCTAGCACCTCGTCTCGGGAGAGCTCAGGTTGGAGATCATGTGACGGTTTCTGGCTAGTCATCACGGTTCGTGTGGATACCGTAGAGGAGCAGGATATCCTTCCGGCTCTAGCTGATTCGGTTCTTCAGTTAGGTGAAAGATCCTAACCGTTTCAGGTATGATCGATTTTGTTGTTCGATTTAGTTGCTTCACTTGGATCCTCCAAGGTTTCCGGGTCTTTCTGCTGCACTTGATTGTCAAGTTTGCATGCCCGGATACTTACAGTGGTAGCGGAGCCTCTTGTGAAACGCTAAACCAAATTATGTGTTCATATGTTATATGTGATATAGTATGAACATGCTAGTATATGTGATATGCTGGAATTCATTTTGTCTATATGATATGCTGAATTATTTTTGTACATGTTGATGTTGTGTTTTTGTTAAAAATGTTTTGATAACAAGCACTTGATTGGTATGAGATATCAATCAAGATGTTCATGGCAGTAAGTCGAAGAGTTCGACTAGGAAAAATCGAGTGTCGGTTTGTGTATAGAACGATTGTCGTTCTAGTACAGCTAGGCCATAACATCGATGCTGGTGAGACCAACATCGATGTTGGCATGAAGTTTAGCCTTGGCAGAACCTTCATAACATCGATGTTGTGTGACAAACATCGATGTTCTGATGAAGTTTAGCCCGAATCTTCACAACATCGATGTTGTGTGACCAACATCGATGTTCTCATATAAAACACTTAACAACATCGATGTTAAGAGTTATAACATCGATGTTATTTGAGCTCGAACAAATTGGTTTGAAGTTCCAGAACTCTCATAACATCGATGTTCAAGTTGTCAACATCGTTGTTATTGAGTTTCAGAAGTTCAAACATCGATGTTTAGGTGTTAATATCGATGTTCTATGCACTCGGCAACCTCAAACATCGATGTTTGATTGTCAACATCGATGTTCAGAGGGTTTGGCAACCTCCAACATCGATGTTTGATTGTCAATATCAATGTTCTGTGGATTCGCAAACTTCAAACATCGATGTTTAAGGGTTAAACATCGATGTTCTGGAATCCAGTGACTTCAACAGTGAATTCGGGGCAGAAAGAGGCCGAATTGGTGTCTGGCCTGACCAGGAAAGTTGTAGAACTACTTCTTAGCTTTCCAGGGGCACCAAGATTGCACCAAACCGAGCTCTTCAGCTCTGGATATGGCCGAAATACTGAGTGTTGCCAAGTAGTTGGGAGAATCAGATTCTCAAAACATCGATGTTCAAGTTAGACATCGATGTTCACATGTATTTTTGGTTTCCAAATTTACAAAACATCAATGTATGAATTGTTGATTATATGCATGTGATGTATGAACATATGTTGATGTAAATATTAAGTTCTTAGTTGCCTTCCATGATATACACTCATCATTGCTTAGATCAACACTTGGTAGTTTTTGCCAATGTTTATCCTAGCAAGGTGCGACTGGATAACTGTAATATCTGAACTGCTTATTGTGGGTTTGGACATAACTAGGTCATCTTAATAGGATTAAGGACATAGAGGCAAGGAGTTGAGTAATTTCTATGAGATAGACTAGAACAAGTGTTGTTCGCTCAACTATCCATGAGTTACATGAGATGTAATTGACAAGAGTTGTCTACCTAAATAGCTATGAAGTAAGCGATCAGCCAAAGTTGACTTATCTAGTAGTGAAATGTGGATCTTGGCCTATTTATATGATTGTCTTGCTTTATATAGTAGGAGTATCATTTAATAGAATTCCTTGTTAAATGATTTATGTATGCATGACTCTTATTTGTGTGAGTTGATCACTGTTGTAGAATTTCCATGGCACAAAACACTAGAACAATATCACTGCGATCGGTCCTTTAGAAGGAAAAAGCTGAATGGGAATAACTTCCTAAAATGGTATCGTAATTTGAGGATAGTCCTGAAATAAGAAAATAAATTGTATGTCCTCGAAGGGCCTGTTCCAAATGAACCGGCGTCTAGTGCTTCTAGGGCAGAAAGGGATGCTTACAAGAAGCATCTTGATGATGCATTGGATGCATCATGCCTTATGCTTGTAACCATGGACTCTGAGCTTCAGAAGAAACATGAGAAATTGGGGGCGTTCGATGTGATCGAACACCTGAGAGGTATGAGACCTCTAAGGCATTGTTCCAATGCTTGATGGCTGAGTCATCACCCGTAAGACCTCATGTGCTCAAAATGATTGGATACATTGAGAGCCTTGAGGGTCTTGGTTTTCCTTTGCAGAAGGAGTTGGCTGTTGATCTAGTCCTGCAATCGTTGCCGGATAGTTGCAGCCAATTTGTCATAAACTTCAATATGAATCATCTTGACAAATCATTGCCTGGGTTGCTAAATATGTTGGGAACAATTGAGCAACAAATGAAGGCAAACAATTCCAACATTATGATGATTGGAATGGGCAAAGGAAAGGGTAAAGCAAAGTTTGACAAGAAGGAGAAATGTGCCAAAAGGTTTGGTGCATGTGCATCTTCTTGTTCTCATGTGCTGAAACTCATGGGTGGTGTTGCAAAGGAAGGACATTGTTTCCATTGCAACAAACCGGGCCATTGGAAATGCAACTGCCCTGTTTACTTTGAAGAGGTAAAGAAGCCGAAGGGAAGTAAGACTTCCACTTCAGGTATTTTCGTTATAGAAGCTAATATCTCTATCTCAGCATCATGGGTATTAGATACCGGATGTGGTTCTCACATTTGTGTAAATGTGATGGAACTGAGAAAGAGTAGGAGATTGGCAAAGGTTAAGATAGACCTGCGTGTGGGAAATGGAGCAAGCCATAGGAACTTACTATCTTACCTTACCGAGTGGTTTGGTTTAGAACTAAACAATTGTTATTATGTACCAACCATAAGCAAGAATTTGATTTCTGTTTCTTGTCTTGACAAGAAAGGCTTTTCATTTGTAATAAAGGACTATTGTTGTTCTATTTATTTCAATGATGTTTATTATGGTGGTTTGTATTTAAGCAATGGTTTGTATGTTCTTAACCTAGAAACCGCGATCTATAACGTTAATACGTAGAAGGTTAGAATGAACGATTCTAATGAAACCTACCTTTGGCATTGTCGATTGGGCCATATAAATGAGACTCGTATATCTAAACTCCATAAAGAAGGACTTTTAGACTCATTTGATTTTGAATCATTTGAGACATGTGAGTCATGTTTGTTAGGCAAGATGACGAAGGCTCCTTTTACCGGTAAAGGTGAAAGAGCTTCGGACTTGTTAGGTCTTATACATAGTGATGTATGCGGACCTCTATCGACACAAGCTAGAGGTGGATTTCAATACTTCATTACATTTACTGACGATTTCAGTAGGTATGGCTATGTGTATCTAATGGGACACAAGTCAGAATCCTTTGAAAAATTCAAAGAATTCAAGAATGAAGTACATAATCAGCTCGAGAATAGTATTAAAATGCTTCGATCAGATCGAGGAGGTGAAAAATTAGGCCGAGAATTTCTTGATCATCTAAAGGAGTGTGGTATAGTATCACAACTCTCTCCACCGGGTACACCTCAATGGAATGGTGTGTCCAAAAGGACGAATAGAACCTTGTTAGACATGGTTCGTTCGATGATGAGTTGACCTTCCTTCTTCATTTTGGGGACTTGCATTATTGAGTGCTGCATTTCCACTTAACCGTGTTCCATCTAAATCGGTCGAAAAGACACCATATGAGATATGGACTGGGAAGCGTCCCAATTTGTCTTTTATGAGAATTTGGGGTTGTGAGGCTTACGTGAGACGTGAAGCATCAGAAAAACTCGGCCATAAATCCGACAAGTGCCTCTTTGTAGGATACCCTAAGGAAACTAAAGGGTATTATTTCTACAATCCCACCGAGAACAAAGTGTTTGTTGCTCGGACTGCTATTTTTCTAGAAAGAGAATTTATTTCTAGAAGAATTAGTGGGAGGATTTCTAGAAGAATCAGTGGGAGGAAAATAGAACTCGAAGAAGTTCGAGATAATGAGGCAAAGATGGAACAAGGACAGGAACTACAAGATGTTGTGGATAAGAATCCTGTGCCTGTAACACATGGACCGCGTAGGTCAGATAGGACTCGATACAAGCCTAAGAGATATGGATTTCTCATGACTCATACTGGAGTTGTGATGCTCATAGATGAGGATTAGCCCACTTCCTATCAGCAGGCCATTACGGGTCCGGACTCTAAGAAGTGGCTAGAAGCCATGAATTCGGAAATGGAATCCATGTATCAAAACAAGGTATGGACCTTGGTTGATCCACCTGAAGGGGTAAAACCCATAGGGTGCAAGTGGGTCTTTAAGAAAAAGACCAACATGGATGGTAATGTGATTACCTATAAAGGGCGATTGGTTGCGAAAGGTTTTAAACAAGTTCATGGTATTGACTATGATGAAACTTTCTCACCAGTTGCCATGGTTAATTCCACCCGGATTCTATTGGCTACAGCAGCATACTATGATTATGAGATATGGCAAATGGATGTCAAAACCGCTTTCCTTAACAGAAATCTTTTAGAGGATTTGTACATGACACAACCTGAAGGTTTTGTCGATCCAGAGAATGCCAATATGGTATGCAAGTTGCAGAGATCCATTTATGGATTGAAGCAAGCTTCTAGGAGTTCGAATCTTTGTTTTAATGATGTGATCAAAGAGTTTGGTCTCATTAAGAACGAAGATAAACCATTTGTTTACAAGAAGGTTAGTGGGAGCAATATTGTTTTCTTGTTGTTGTATGTTGACGACATCCTACTCATTGGGAATGACATTCCGACACTACAGTCTGTAAAGGCTTGGTTAGGAAAAATTTCTCGATGAAGGACTTAGGAGAAGCTGCCTAAGTGTTAGAAATAAAGATCTATAGAGATAGATCCAAAAGGCTTCTCGGGCTAAGTCAGAGTACATATATTGACAAGGTGCCAAAGAGGTTTAGCATGCAAGATTCCAAGAAAGGATTCTTGCCCTTGTCACATGGAGTAGCTCTCTCAAAGAATCAATGTCCTAGTACGACTAAGGAGAGAGAGCGGATGAGTAAGATTCCTTATGCTTCTGCAAAAGGATCTATGCCATGCCATGTACTCAACCGGATGTCGCTTATGCTTTGAGTGTCACAAGCAGATACCAAACTGATCCCGGTGAGAGTCACTGGACAACAGTTAAGAATATCCTTAAGTACTTGACAAGGACTAAGGATGCATTCCTGGTTTACGGAAGCGTTGATGAGCTTGTTGTAAAAGGTTACATAGATGCTAGCTTCCAAACCGACAGGGATGACTTTAGATCGCAGTCAGGTTATATGTTTTTGTCTTGGAGGTGGTACTGTATGCTGGAAGAGTTCCAAGCAGGGAATAGTTGTCGACTCTACAACTGTGGCTGTGCAAAGTTCCTTCTGAGAACAATGTAACAGACCCGTTGTCTAAGTCTCTCACACAGCGGAAGCATGATGGTCATGCTGTATTCATTGGTATTAGATACTTGTATGATTGGCTTTAGTGCAAGTGGGAGATTGTTAGTGTAAATATGCCCAAAGGCCAATCAATCGATGATTGTTTGTAGTCATGTATACACATTAAGGTTATTCCAATAAATATGATTATGAGATAATCGCTTGCACATATTTATAACCCTAGAATACTTTGTATTCTTTAAATGTCCTTAGTCGATTATTATTATGGATGGGTTGTAATAACAAATTAAGACTAGCGTATGTTGAGAATTATATGTGATATGAATTCTACATACGGGTACAAGTTAGAGAACTAGTAGACTGGACCGACCCACATATGAACGCTACATGGAACGTTATATGTTTGTCGATAGCGGTTCTTATATGTATTGTCCTTAGACCTGAGATCATCAAGGTTCCCAACATATGAGTCGTATACTTTGATATTACTATTGGCTATTTCGTAAATGAGTAGACTTAGTGTAATCATTGGGTATATGATAAATGTGTAGTGGGTTTTGTATGATCCAGAGGGGAATCTTCCAACCCATATAACGGGTATATTATCGGATGGTTTCTTGATAGAGTTGAACCGTAAATGCACGGCCACGCTCGGATTATGATATGGTGATATCATAGGTATCCGTTTTACGCGGTTAACTCGAGGATCAAGAAACCGAGATTGAACATATGCGAGATTGACATATTCCATGTCTCGTGTTTAATCTTGATAATGGGACGAACGAACGATGACATGTTCCGAGGCATATAGAATCAGTACTGATCTTGTCCTTCGGGTAGCAATGATGTGTTGCTAGACCCCGCTCTTTGCTTATAATTATAAAATGAGATTTTTCAATTATTGCCGGATGTTACAAGTGCCTACAGGGTCACACCCATAGAACCATTGATTCGAGCAGGTGGTTGAACCGTGGTTGGGCCGTGGTTGAATCAGGATCGTTTTGGTTCACTAATAATCTGAATTATTGAACCAGTTTTAGTGTTGTGTTATCTTGATGTGTGATGATGCATTAGTGGTAGACATAAGATGGTGAGTGTCATTATCATGCTACCTTTGGGCCATAGTGTTGGCCATTAGTCTAATTAACTAATGCATTATGTGTTAGTGTGATCAAGTGTGGAGTGATCAGTTTTTCAGACTTGAGAGCTTTGGCTTAACACTATGCTACACACTAGAAAACTTGAGTAAGACTTGAGTTTATAGACACACACTCTCTTCTTCTTCTTTGAGAAAGAAGGAAGAACACCAAAACACCACAAGTTCAAGCTCCCGAATTCCGCAGCTAGCACCGCGTCTCGGGAGAGCTCGGGTTGGAGATCGTGTGACGGTTTCCGGCTAGTCATCATGGTTCGTGTGGATACCGTAGAGGAGCAGGATATCCTTTCGGCTCTAGCTGATTCGGTTCTTCAGTTAGGTGAAAGATCCTAGCCGTTTCAGGTATGATCGATTTTGTTGTTCGATTTAGTTGCTTCACTTGGATCCTCCAAGGTTTCCAAGTCTTTCTACTGCACTTGATTGTCAAGTTTGCATGCCCGGATACTTACAATTCTCGCATACTCCAAAACCCAATGAGATAGTATATACTGGGAAGCTCGTGAGATAGCAAGCCTCTGATTCCCATGCTTCAACTGCTAGGGCAAGATGAGTGAGGACAATAGTGCAAAGGTGGCTGAGGAATCCATGGACCTGTTGAAAGATCCGGTAGTTAGGGATGCACTGCTTGTATTGCAGAAAGGGAAGATGGTATCCCCTGGGAGTGATGGGGGACAAGTGTCGATGCCAGGCGGTGAGAGCAAGGTGGTGATCATCCAAGATGAAGACTCATTGACACAGGAATCCAAGGGAGATGAGGAAAGGCTTAAGAGGGTGGAAGAGTTATTGAAGGCCATGAAGAGAAAGGAAAATGACTGGAACTTGGATCGCTTGTCCTTGTTCCCCGGTGCCCGGCTGCCCAAAAAATTCAAGATGCCCGATATTGAGAAGTTCAACAGAACTGGATGCCCGACAACCCACCTAAAGATCTATGTGAGGATGCTGCAGCCTATAGGAATAGGACCAGAGCTGATGGTTCAACTATTCCAAAGGACTTTGTCGGGAGCGGCATTGAAATGATTCATGACCTTGGATGAGATCAAGCTGAGGAAGTGGGATGACATCTGAAAGGATTTTATAAACCAATACAGTTACAATACCGAAGTAGAAGTAACCAAGAGGGATTTCTAGACAACCAAGCAAGAGGCCCAGGAGACCTTCTCTGCCTATATCTCGAGGTGGCGCGGGAAGGCATCATTGATGGTAAATAGGCCCACTGAAGAGGAGCAAGTGTAAATGGTGATCAAGAATCTCCAACTAACTTACTATAATCGCATGGTCGAGAACTACTATGCAAACTTCAAAGCTCTCATCGGGGCTAGGATACAATTGAAGGCTGTTATCAGCTCTGGGAAAATCAAGGCCTCTGTGGATGTCTCCATATCTAGAAGGAATTTTATTGTGTCTCAAGGAAAAAGATTTGCTGAGGTAAACATGTTGCCATTCAAGCACGACAACAGATTGGATCAAAACCCAGGGACTTTACCCCTCTCCCTATGTCCTTGGGGAAGATGCTCAAGAAATGCATGGAGAAGGGCTTGTTGCAGCCTTTGGACCCTAGGCCCGATCTACCTCTAAAGAGGAGACCCTAACAAGTTCTGTGAATTCCATCAGATGGCTGGGCATATTACCGATAATTGCCCCCGACTCCTCCACGAGATCCAGGACATGAAATAATCCTACCCAAGAGGCCCAACACCAAGCTGAATCCACTACCCTTGCACGAGGAGATTGATATGATAGAGGAGGAGCCTATGTCTGAATATGAATGCTTAGTACTTGACCTCAGTGAGTATGTAGATTCGGATGAGGAAGTTGATGTCATCACCAGATCCGGATGGGTAGAAAAGAGAGCTCCTCTCCGTTTAGATGAACCTGAAGAAGCAACAGATCCTGAAGAAGATATGATAGTCAAACAGCTGAAGTAAACTCAAGCAAATGTTTCGATCTGGGGTCTGCTGATGGCCTCATGCCCACATCGGGAGAAGGTCCTTCAAACCTTGAACAAAGCCCATGTTCCTATCGATATTGCACCAGAGACATTGGCCAACATGATAGCCTCTGTGGAAACCGATAATCAAATATCCTTCTCTGATAAAGATTTGCGCCCGAACAAGGGAGTTCTTGTTGAGGCATTATACATCACCATCCAAGTCAAAGACAACCAAGTCCCATTGGTAATAATAGACAACGAATCAGCTCGAATGTGTATCCCCTAAAAACTGCAAGCTTGTCGGGAATTGGGGCTACAGATTTCATGCCATCACGAACATTGGTCAGGGCGTATGACAATGCTCGACGGGAAGTCTTAGGGATGATAAAATTAGAGATGACCATCGGTCCTGCTCCTTTAGTGATAGAATTCCAAGTGCTGGACATCATGTCCATCTTTAACTTACTTCTTGGGAGACCTTAGTTGCACTAAGCCCGAGCTGTAGCATCCACGTTGCATCAGATGCTGCGGTTTCCCTATCAAGGAGGGATAGTCACAATCATGGGGGAGACAGCCGAGAAGAATATCAAGCCAGTATTTGGAATTGAAGGAGACGAGGAAGTATCATTGTCGGGTTTTGTTTTTGAGTCCGTCCATACTATTTCAAGACGTTGAATGGTTACTTTGTGAAGGAGGGAGAGGACTTCCCTTTCTGTGGGTTCCCAGAACCATGGGTGTGCACTATCACAAAGATCAGGGAGCCAGGGTTTGAGCTATTCTTTGACTGTTATCCGGAGAAGGAAGAAAAGGTAAGAGTAAAGGAAGAGGCTGAGAATGAAGAAGGCAAAGACTTTGCCTATAGGAACTCTTTTGAAGAAATGGAGATTGCTCAAAAATCCCTGCAGTAGTTTATGTTGAGTGCCTAAGTCGTGGTTCAAAGGAAGGGGGGGGGGGGGCGGGGGGGAGGGGGGTTTCGATAAATAAAAGGTATTCTTTTTCCTTATATTGATAACTGTCTTGGCAAGTATTTTTCATGCATGCATAACATGTGTGGATATGATGAGTTGAACAAACTCCTTAAAAATCTATATCGGTTAATCTAAGGGCTAATACTAATAAGGGGAATGATAATACTGACAAGGAACTCAAAAATTTCAAAAGCAAAAGGACCAAGGCCCAATCCGATATAAACTTCCAAAGGACCATGCAACCAAAGGTTTTTGGAAAAACATCCAATGGGTGAAACCATCAGAGAGAACCTAGCAAAGATGATCAGGGGAGTTTTTTGAAAAACAACAAACACCGGACGATAAAACAACTACGTGAACTGATTTCATGAGCCATTGAAAAAAAAACCCAAAAAAATAAAAAAAAGAAAAATGAGAAAAATGAGCCATGAATACGTTGGAAGCCCCGACTAGGGTCCGGTTCCACTCTTATTAGCAATAGTTTAAAGATTAACAAAAGATAAAGGAAGTTTGTTCACTCATTTATTCGCATACATTATACATGTATAAAGAAAGTTGTTCAAGATCGGATTCAATTTTTCTTGTGCCTCTTACGACTTGCTTCGGTACCCCCACCATTGGTCTTCTTAGTGGAATGTTCAGAAGGTTCAAACCCGGGAGGTGAAGGCCCCTCCAAGAACGTCTCTCTAGTAAGGCGCAAAGACCTCTCTAAAGCAACCACATCTCTCTTCAACCACTCTAAGCATGACGCAGAAGAATGAATCTCGAAGTGGCCACCAGTTGGCTCCCTGAAAGGCAAAGCCCAGCCTCCCTTGATAGCTTTCAAAGCAGCAGCCCTCATAGGTCCGGTAACCGAAATGGGGATATCGGATGGGATTGTTTGGTTTATACCAAATTGCCTTAGAATCCTTCTCGGACGGTAGTACATGTACCTCTCTATGCCCGAGAGTGCCACCCAATCCTTGCACACGGATCTGCTAACCACTTCTTGCATTCCAAGCCACCGACAGAACCTAGTGATTTGCTCGGCTTTGAGATTCTTTATGTGGATGACCCAGTTTCGGACAGTGTTGAAGGAGACCAAATAACCACGTCGAAAATAGTTCGTGGGATCAACTCGGGGGCGCTCAATCAATGTAAGGTGTTCACACAGCCACATCTACAAGAGGAGAAGAGATCACTATACCAAAATGGAAAGATGTAAAAGACAGTAATCAAAGGACAAGAAGCTGAAGTATATGCACCTGGAGTAGAAGAGGGGAACCAGTCATTGGGGCACGGTGATTGTCGGCCAGCGCATCCAAACAATATAGGGTCTCGCCCAACACCATAGGGGTTAAGCTCTTTTCATAAAAAAGTCTAGCCACCAGCGTGCAAATCTGAAGAGGGCAAACACTAGGGGACCCTACCAGTAAGAACTCACGTGTCATCACAAGAGCAAGAGCATGACTGCGCTCCTCTGTCCAGTCGAAGTTCTCCTCGAGATATTGTTCTGAGCTACCAAGGAAATATCGGTCAATGATCTTGGTTAGCTCCAGATGACTGTCCTGATTCATCAAAAGGTCGTTCTGGCCTTTGGTTAGGAAAAGGAATTTGCTAACTTTCTTCAGGACAACATCATCAAGAGAAACCATAGCAACACCCTTTATGAATTTGGCATTCAAGAAGGCGTTGAACTCGTCAATAGTGGGACACAGCTCCATCATGTCTTGGCCAAAGCGGAATAGCCGGCGACTCTTATCCTAGGACTTGGCGGAGCACGAATCAAGCTCTCTTTTATCACCATACTACGAACCTTGAACAATCTGGACAAGCCCAGCACCGCAAAATCTATACGAGAAGCAGGGGGAACACTCACCATCCACCGGAGCACCTTAGCATGATAATTCTCACTCATGGCTGCCCTAGATATGTTTGAGATATGTTATGACGAATTGTGGGGATCTCTAGGCACTTAGGGGATTATTTATATTGTTTCAAGGTCGGTGCAATTCATGAAAACCCTAAAGCCCAAGCCCGAAGACCGAAAAGGAAGATTCTAGGAGTCCATGACCGCCACTGCCGGCGGTCATGTCGCGAAGACCGCCGCTGCCGGCGGACATGCACACAAAACCGCCGGGCAGTAGTAGTCATCTATCCACATGACCGCCCTGTCGCTGGCGTGGGCACACCTGGCAGATTTCGGGAAAATTCAGAAAATTGGGGGAGGAGCGAGAAAGACTAGGGGAGAGAAAATAGAGGAAAAGAGAGAAGAAAAGGGAGAAGGTATACTCAGTTACTAGGATCGAACTATTCACTGAGATAAGGGGCATCTATTAAAGTTTGCTTGAATTTGCAATAATACATATTTTGTATATCATGCGCGTATAACTTATCAGGTCTTTATGCATATTAGGGGCATGTCACCCCCACTTATAAATCTCAAGGGCACAGCAAACCCCTTTCGCACATAATGTTAGGTTGAAATACCTGAAGAGAACCGATTCTAAACCCCGTCTCTAAAACCACGGTGAGATACTAGAGGCGCCACACCCCCACTTTTGGCTTGTATGACTCAAGGGGCATTACA
Organism: Turnera subulata; assembly: GCA_028386065.3. Classification (NCBI taxonomy): domain Eukaryota; kingdom Viridiplantae; phylum Streptophyta; class Magnoliopsida; order Malpighiales; family Passifloraceae; genus Turnera; species Turnera subulata. The sequence continues at coordinate 21,083 of JAKUCV010007292.1, forward strand.
AACCCCATTATCTCCAAACTTAGTCAGACGATGTAGGGGCATAGGATCCAGACAACCGTGTGGTAGTGCCGTTTTCAAAACTAGTGAGACAATGAAAGAAGTTGAGACATCAATAGGTGGGATAACCAGAGATAAGTCAACTGTGAGTGAAAACCCGGGACCCAGTTCGCGCAAACCAACACATGAGGGGAAGTGAGTTAAACCATGAGGTGAGAGAGAGACCAGAAGTGAGAGCAAAATCCTGAGGGGAGTTAAAATGGGAGGAAGATGTGAGAAGGAAAAACACAAAGCCGAGGACTCGGTTCTCGCGACCCGAAGCCAAGTGCCTAGCCCTTGCAAACCTTGAGAGGAGTCAACCTTGAGACATACAAGCCAGAAGTCAGGAACCTAGTTCTCGCAAGCCGTGGGATGAGGAACGCAAAACCAAAGCCGTGTACCCGGTACACGCAAGACCAAAGCTGTGTACCCGGTACATGCAAGACCAAAGCTGGGTACCCGGTACACGAAAGACCAAAGCCGTGTACCCGGTACATGCAAAACCCAAAACTTTGTACCCGGTACACGCAAAATCCAAAGCCGTGTGCCCGGTGCACGCAAAACTGAGAGATGAGAAGGAACAAACCTGAGGAAGCACAAAACCAAGGCCGTGTACCCGGTACACGCAAAACCAAAGCCTGTACCTGGTACATGCAACATCAAAGCCGTGTACCCGGTACACGCAAGACCCAAGCCGTCAAAATTGATTTCCCATATGCATGCAAGAATGAATTGACGTCATGAAAATTTGAAAAACTAGTCCCATAGGCAAATTCCAGAACTTAACTCCACTATTATGAATAAACACTCTCAAAAAGATCAATAGGACTTTACAAAGGGTTGTAGTGGGGTCTTGGGTAAAGGTTGATCGAAGAAAAAAGGTATATAGGAATTGAAAGTTCAAAAAATCAGTTAAGAAAAGATTGCAATATGCATTATCAAGAGATTGAAAAGAATTCTCAAAGTGCAAGTCTTGAAGTAGCATCCATCATATGACCATCAAAAGGAATTCAACTTGTTTCAGGAACCATTGATTGCGCAATTTCTCATCTCTTTTTTTATTTTTCTGAATTTTTTTTTTCTTTTTGAATCAACTTTGTCAATTTTCTTTTCTTCTCCTTTTTTTTTTTTCTCTGTGCTTGACATTCCATAACATACTTGAAACAATTGAAAGTGCAAACATCTTCAATGCATAGTTCTTCTTGGATGTGAAAAGATACGGTACAATTGCACTTATCATAGAAAGAATCTCGATAAACGCATAGAACAAAAATCTCTTAAGGAACTTTGAAAAATAGGGTATGGATAATGAAGGAAAAGAGTGGTTGCTATAAGGTTTCAAGGGGGTTAAAGGTGGGTAAATGTGGGTAAAGAAAGAAAAATTACCTACCTTGATTTAGGCTCAAAGGGGTTAAACAAAGGATAATGATAAAGGGTAGGCTTTTATTGGCTTGTTGGTTCAAACAAAGAATGCCTAAATCATCTCTTTCATTGAGCATCTATGAGAAAAATTCGCTTTGAAAAGTTCTGAAAACTTGTTCTAGGACATATATGTTGGCGTCAAAAATTTTGAAAAACAATGCATAGGGTGTCGAAAAATGCTAGGCAAAGAGTGCTAGAACTTGCATGAATTCATCATAACTAAACATCAACACAAAATCAATCTTCTTGCATCTAAAAGAAAAAATTTCAAAACTCAAAGTGACTCTCTCTGTTATCCATCAACAAAATCATCTTCATCATAGAATAGTGGGTTTGAAAACAATTTGAAAAACAAAGAATTTTTTTTTTGGTTTTTCAAATTTTTATTATTTTTATTATTTTTTTATTTTTTTGTCGATTTTGTTTTTTTATTTGAAAAAAAATAATTTTGGAAAAAGATAATTGAAAAACAATTTTGAAAACAATTTGAAAAAGTAATGGCTTTTTACTAAGTAATCTAGAATAAAAAGTATGCATACTCAATATATTAAAGTCAAAACATGCTTTTTATTGACACAAACACAACAAAAACAAACAAATTACAAAGAAATTTGTTCTCCCTCCTCAAACTTAAATAGGACAATGTCCTCATTCGCCAAGAAAGAAAAAAATAAAGGATAAAAAGATAGGCACATAGGAGAGGCACTCCCCTCAAACTTAGATTGAAACATGTATAGCACATAACAAAAGAAAATCCGAGTAAGAGAGAAAGTAAGAATCAACCATAAGAGAGACAGAGAAATCGAAATTGCATTGCCACTAGGTGTTCATGACACCAAAATTAAACACATTTGACATAAAATTTAAATTGCCACGAGGATGACTAGCATTGGCTGCATCATATAAAAGTAAAGACATAAAGCAATAAAAACACAACACATTGAAGGATGCATGAAACAACTCCATGGCAAGTTTGTTCTCTATGTTCTCTAGCTTCTTCCTAAGTTGTGCGATGGTCTTCTCTTGGTCATCCAATTTACTGCACATGACTCTTCCTAACTTATCAACAATGTCAACCAACTTATCCATTTGAGAGAGTAATTCACAGGTGGTCTTGTTGAGAATGGCGATGCCATTGACTTGAGCTTCCCATCCCATGAGAACGTCGAAGATGTTGGAAGAATCGGACACCACGGATGATGCAGACGATGGTGGCTTACGGTGGATTGGTTGTGTGCTAACACGAAAGCATTCCTCATCAACCTCTTCTTCATCACTAAAAGGATATGGATAAATGGGTTCATGGAGTTCTAGGGCCATGACTGCGGCAACATGCTTATGCACGGTCTCAAGTGCGGGGTTAGAAGGGGTCAAAGTGTAAGGATCGAGGTTAATTCCTAAGAATTTTGTGATATGAGTGATCAACCCTCCACATGCTTTCTCGCCTTCTCCTTTGCAAATATGAGCAAAATTCTGCAGCAACCAAAGTCCTCCATTGAGTTTATACCCGTGTACCATGCAATAGAGTACAAAAAGCTCATCACATTGCACCTTGTGTGCATCTTTGGTTCCTCCAAAGAAAGAGTGTGCCAAAAATCTATATAAATACCTCAGTGCATTGTCCTTAATGCACAAGTCATTAGCCAAGCCATGCAAGCGCTCATATGAAGTACTGCAAAGTGTATTCCACATGACACTTGCGTTAAAGCCACAGCTAGGAACTCGCCATCCTTCGGCATCAAAACCAAAAATCTTGTTGAAATCAATTAAGCTCATCTCGTAATCTTTCCTTGCAAGCCGAAACTTGACATAGCCGGGATCATGAATGTCCTTGAGATCCACGACATACCCAAAAGTGGCAAGAAATTCATAAGTAAGCTCCTCGTATGACGGCTCCCTAATCTTGCAAAAATCAACTTGTCCTATGTTTGCAAGGTACTTGCCAATTGGCTCCTCAAGATTTTAAGATTCAACCACCTCAAAATCATTGTACCTCGTAGGAATTAGAGGCCTTCTAATCAGCTTGTCAAACCTAGCGCGATTCTCTTCAGAAATCCATCTCGAATGATACTCGGTAAACTTAGGCATAGGCATAAAGCGCGGGATATGGTCGGTGATGGTGAAGTTGGGTCGGCAAGGGTTGGTGTTGTTCTTGGGAGTATTCATCTTGAACTAGGGTTAAAGAGGGTAGGAGACGAAAAGAAAAATCTAAGAAAAAACCCTAAAGGGTGCTAGGGAAGTGAAATCAGTACTAAGGTATGGATGTCTAGAGCTTGAATGATTTTGGAGTGGAAAAATATGGGTGTATGGGTGTGTATTTATAGGCTCTAGAGGCGGTGAAAAAAAATGGTATTGGTGCCGACTTCTAGTCCTATGGGTACTAGGAATCCTCCTTAAACTAGTATTCGAAGTGGGTGTGTACTAGGAATCCTATGTCTCCAAAGATTAAAAAATCCCTAAATAAAATAAAAGAAAAACTAAATCCTAATCCTAAAAACTAAAGGAATACTAACCTATATATATTTTTTGTGGGTGTAGGACTAACTAAAAAAAAATCGTAAAGGGGCTGCTCCTAAAAATCCAAGTCGGTTGCGCCATCTTGCTCTCAGGTCGGTGCGCCTTTAGTGCAGATTGGGTGCACCTTTGGCGTGCCTTGGTGCGCCTGGGTGTGCCCTCGAGTGCCCTGGTTGGCGCGCCTGCGGGTTCACCTGCGGGTGTGCTGATTGGTGCGTCCGGGTGTGCTCGGGTGCGCCTAAGTGCGCCTGTAGGTGTGCCCTCGGGTCGGTTGGTTCGCACTGACCTGCGTGTTGGCTCGCCTTGGTGTGCGCTGTTGCTCGGGTTGGTGTGCCTTTCCTAGCCTGTGGGTGCGCTAATTGTCCTCCTTGAGCACCACGGTGCACTAATCGGTATATCCTAACCCATTTTTTTTTTACTTTTCGATTTTTTTTGTTTTTCTGAAATTTTTTTTCTGATTTTTTTTTTTGATTTTTGTCTTTTTAATGAATTATGAAAAAGTGAAAAATCCTAGGGTGCTAGAAAAATTAAGAAAATCCTAAGAAAAAACTAATCCTAAAATTTGTCTCCTCTAATTTTGCCTAGTTTGTTATGAGCTTGCCATCGGAACCTAGAAGTAAATGCTAAATGTATGTGAATGCATCAAAAAAAAATAAATTCCAACAAAGCATTCAAGCAAATCATCACAAAAATTACGCAGAAAACTAAAAGTTCGAGTTTAAGAAAAGCTTCTCTGATTAATTTGATGAAGAAGTCGTCTTGACCCTTCCTCAATGTGGTTGATCTCCCCTCGAAAAATTCCTTCGTTCTTGCAATCTGCATAGACTCAAAAACAAAATTAAAAATTAATAAAAATAAAAGACTCAAAACACTAAACTACCTTAAATTGTGGGTTGCCTCCCACACAACGCTTCTTTACTATCGTCTTAGCTGGACTGGATGGATGGGCAGTTATGGTGGATCATGAAGCTTTTCGGTGAATCGCCTCCCATGAAAACCGCCTTGATACTGGCTCTCATCTTTCGTAATGTATCCCATGCGATATAGATAGTCGACGAACTTGGCAAACCAAGGAGGTTTCTTTGTAAAAATCGCATTGACCATGGCGAGGTAATCATCCGGCAGTGTGTCATTAATTGGCTTCTCCTCTTCCTGCTTCTCGTCTTTCCCCAATTGCAATCTTGATAAATGATCAGCAACTAAATTCTCTGTTCCTTTCTTGTCCTTGATCTCTAGGTCAAATTCTTGCAACATAAGAATCCATCGAAGAACTCGTGGTTTCGCATCTTTCTTCTAGAGCAAATACCTCAATGCAGCATGGTCCGTGTGAACAATCACCTTGGAACCTAAAAGGTAACTCCTGAACTTGTCAATAGCGAATATAACTGCTATTAACTCCTTCTCCATAGTTGCATAATTAACTTGAGCCTCATCTAGAGTCTTGCTTGCATAGTAAATGGCGTGCATCTTCCCATCTCGGCGTTGTCCTAAGACTGCGCCTACAGCGTAGTCGCTTGCATCACACATAATCTCGAACGGAAGTGAATAATCAGGGGTTTGAATGATGGGTGCCGAAATTGGCTCCTTCTTGAGCTTGTTGAATGCTTCCATACAGTGTTCATCAAAGACAAATGGCACATCTTTATTCATGAGATTAGTAAGAGGTTTGCCTACCTGTGAGAAATCCTTAATGAATCTTTTGTAAAATCTGGCATGTCCAAGAAAACTGCGAATCGCCCTGACAGAATTCGGTGGAGGTAAGGTCTCTATCACATCTATCTTGGCTCTGTCTACATCAATCCCACGTTCGGAAACTAAGTGTCCAAGAACAATTCTTCTTGTGCCATAAAATGGCATTTTTCCAAATCAAGTACCAAATTAGACTCCTCACATCTTGCAAGTACCTTTCATAGGTTAGATAAAAAAATCCTCAAATGTCTTTCCGTAGACGGAAAAGTCATCCTTGAAAACGTCCATAATCTTTTCTATATAGTCAGAGAAAATCGCCATCATGCATCTCTGAAAAGTGGCTGGTGCGTTGCACAGCCCAAAAGGCATCAGTCGATAAGCAAAAGTTCCATACGAACAAGTGAATGTCGTCTTCTCTTGATCATTCGGATGAATAGGTATCTGAAAGAATTTCGAATATCCGTCCAAATAGCAATAATAAGAATGCTTAGCTAGTCTCTCAAGCATTTGATCAATAAACGGCAGTGGAAAGTGATCCTTGCTCGTAACACTGTTCAGCTTCCTATAATCAATACACATTCTCCATCCCGTAACAGTCCTTGTCGGAATCAACTCGTCATCTTTGTTCTTGACCACTGTCATTCCTCCTTTCTTTGGTACCACGTGAACTGGGGCTACCCATTCACTGTCAGAAATCGGATAAATAATCCCTGCATCATGAAGCTTAAGAATCTCCTTTTTCACAACTTCCTTCATATTCTCATTAAGCCTTCTTTGACCTTCAATGCTTGGTTTGCTACCTTCCTCAGGCAGAATCCGATCCATCCAGAATGTAGGACTAATTCCCTTCAAACTCTCAACAGAATATCCAATAGCTTTTCTATGCCTCCTTAGCACATCAAGTAGCATCTCCTCCTCTACTTTACTCAACTCGGCATTGATAATAACAGGATACGTAGATTCGGGACCTAGGAATGCGTACTGTAGCTTAGATGGTAATCGTTTTAGCTCTATCTTTGGCGTGCTTCGAACATCTTCTTTCTTCTCTTCTCCAATCATCTCATAATTCTTGTCATCGGTCACTTCCAATGGTGGCATGGATTGCAAGATTTTTGCACTTTGGGCAATCTCCAAATCGTCATCTTCATTAGTGCCACTCGTCACCAAGCAATTCAAGAGTGGATCATCACTACTCGCTACTTTGCTCACTTCCTTCACGGCATCATCAACAAATTCACATCAGGAACAACTGTCTTCTTCAAGTGGTCCTTTGGTAGCACGGAAGACATTGAACTCGATTTTCTCATTCGCAATACTTAGAGTAAGCTTTCCATCACGAACATCAATTTGAGCTCCAACAGTAGCTAAGAACGGCCTCCCAAGAATAATCGGCATTTGAAAATCAATTCCCATGTCGAGCACCACAAAATTGACTGGTACAAAGAACTTCCCAACCTTGATTGGAATATCCTCCAATATCCCCGCTGGATATTTGACAGATCGATCCGCAAGCTGAAGAGAGATGGTAGTCGGCATCATGTCTCCAATATCTAGCTTCTCAGCAATTCGCTTTGGAATAAGAGTAACACTGGCTCCCAAATCACATAGAGCTTGCTCAATGCACATAGAACCAACATTGCAAGAAATAGAGAAACTTCCAGGGTCCTTCAGTTTGCATACGTTGAATCCTTGCATCATCTCTGTTTGCATACGTTGAGTCTCCATCATGGCTTTCATCATAGATGTAAGATCCATGTCTTGATTCTTCGGAATTTGAATGCTTGAACTCTTCTGCCCATAATCGTTCCTTTGAAAGTTGCCTTGCTGGTTTGGGTTGCTCTCCTTCCATGAGAAATTAGGATGATTCCTCCATTCCGGATTGTATGTGTTGGTGTAGGGTCCTCGTTGTTGTTGGCATTGATGAATGTCGTTCATCTGCTCAATAGTCAACTCGTCTCTAGTTGGACAATCCATTGAATTGTGTCCAGCACCTGCACATTTATCACATATTAAACTCGGCATAACAGCAGCAACACATGATTTTACCTGCTGACTCAAAGAATCGAGCTTTGAATTAAGCATTGTCACTGTCTCTACTTCCAGAATTCCAGCTACTCGCTTGTTGTGTGATCGTGAAGAGCTCTGGTAACTGTTACTCGCCATCATCTCCAGTTTCTGATATGCCACATCTAGTGCTTGCACCATGAATGCCCCTCCTGAAGCTGCGTCCAAGCTCATGCGCAAAGGCTCATTTAAACCATTAAAGAAAGATTGAACTACAAGCCATTCGGGTAATCCAAGTTGTGGGCATCCTTGAATAAGATCCTTGTAACGTTCCCATGCCTTACAGAAACTTTTCCATCGTACTGAGTGAATGATGTAATCTTGCTCCGGATACGTACTGCTTTATCAGGTGGATAGTATTTGGCAAGAAAAGCTTTTAAAAGCTTGTCCCACGTTTTGTATGTTCCAGCTGTTCCTGACTTCAACCACTTCTTAGCCTTGCCTTGCAAAGAAAACGGGAATAATCGAAGTCGAATTGCATCATCAGTCACCCTATTGATGTTGATCAAATCACAAATCTCCGTAAACGTCTGTAGATGTTGATTCGGGTCCTCATTATCCAAGCCTTCAAATTGTTCCTCTTGCACCATGTGAATGAGTGCTGTTTTCAGTTTGAAATTGTTGGCATTGATCGCTGGCCTTGCAATGCTCGACTACACGATATCCAAACTCGGTGTTACGTAGTCACGCAATGTCTTGTATCTTTCTTCTGCCATGATGACTGTCTCGAAATTTTCTGCTACAACTTCTGCTTCCTCTTCTATTTCAGTGTCTTGAAGAAACTCCACAGGCTCTACAACTTGCTTCTGCTTTCGCTTGTTCGCGCGTAGTTGCTTGTGTAATGTTCTCTCGATCTCCGGATTGATCTTAGGAATTGGACTCGACGAAGCACCGCGTCTCGTCTTGGGCATCAACCAAAATCGACAACACTAAATAAAAAAAAAAGAAACAAAAATTGATTAAATAAAATAAAAAGAAATAAAAAGAAACTAATGCGAAAAATAAAACCGAAAGTAATCTAGCTGCAATCTCGATAGTATTAAAACCGTTTGTTCCCCGGCAACGGCGCCAGAAAAGCTTGATGCATTTTATTTACACGTGACTTTTTCAAATTTATAATTCTTGATCAATTCATAACATGACACACAAATAACTCACGAGTAAACGCAACGATTGTTAACTGCAAGCGCACAGTGTACTATGTAGTGTTGTAGTCTAATCAAGGTCGATCCACGGAACAAGGGAAATAAGTACTACCTAATGTCTCAACTTATGATTATCTAGGCAAATCAAATTAAAGATGGTGTAGGCTGATGTCGACTATGCTAGAAAGAAAAGAAATAAAATCGCAAACTTAATCTAAAGTGAAGTTCTATCAATATCTAAAGCAATCTAGGAAATCGGGGTTCACACAATTACTATCTAGGTTTCTTATGCATGGATGTCAATTTCTCCTATTGATGTGTGATTGTGGGCAATTGTTTCTATTGTCTTAATCCTCAGCTCTCGCATGTTGAATCAAATATTCAACAAAGATTACTACCTAGCTCTCGCATAGCCTAGCATCGATACTAAACTCATTATGCACAAAACAATCAATCAAACCCTAAGAAACTATCAGCTCTCGCATATTTTAGCATCAATCAATCTATGTTCTTCTAGGTATCATCATATAAATCACGCAGCTCTCGGATGTTGCAATGAATAAGAATCAATCCAAAGTAGATAGGTAATTCGGCACACATAGATTGAACAATCAACACAATCAATTGAATAAACATCAATCCATAGACAATAAAACCGTATAAGCAATTGGCTACATCCCTAATCCTAGAGTAGAGAATTAGTTCATCATAATAAAATAGCAAATGATCAAAATCTCACAAGAATTCATCAAGTAAACAACTAAACAGAAAGAAAATCGAATAGAAGAGAAAGTAGTGAAGTCGGGTAGCGGATTTGTGTTGGTGATGATGGCGTCGACTTGGGTTCCTCTGATGACGATTTTTTCTGCAATTGGACTGGTGATTCTGTGACTTTAAATCTTCAAATATTGCTGGAAAAATATTGAATTGTTGTGGGGAATAACCTTTGAAATTGGATGAGGAATTCGTCACCACCTAGTGGATCCAAAAGAGTGAAAACCCTAACCCTACAAGTGTGTTTGACCTAATAACTAACTAATTCGGTCGAGCTTCGCCCTTTGACTTCTGCCTCCTGAATATGTCGACCTAGGGGGTCCTTTTATATTGTCTTTAGCTGCTGGACGTCCGTGGGGCTCTGCTTCTTTGAATGGAAATTGAATTCTTGACTTGCACTCCAAGTTGGACTTTTGCCTGTTTTCTGACCCGAAATTTGCACGCCACTTAAATCCTAAAAGACATCCGAACTGGGCATTAGGCTCTGCTACAAAGTTCTAGATAATTCTCTCAGCTTTTTTTTTCATAAAAATAACTCTTCAATTAGACTTCTATAGCTGAAGATATCGCCGAAATAGTGGGCCTGGGTCGGCAAAGAAAAATCTGCATCTTGGGCTGGATTAAAATAATTACTGCTCCTTGTACACGTCCAAAACTTATGAAATTTAATCCATAGAAATATCTGGAAGTCTAGTTTCGTCTCCAATTAGGATCACATAATTTGGATGCCTAGAACTCCCAAAATCATCAAAATATTCGGCTATGCTCACTGTAGAAAGTTTCCTAAATTGGGCCTGGTTTCCAAACTTGGCTAAAAAGCTTCCATTCTTCAATAAAAACGATAAAATCCTGATAAAAACACTTAATCAGCAAAATTGAAGTACTAATTGACTCAATGCATGAAAACACATGATAATATAAAGATTATACACATAATCGATCAAGAAAACATAGTAAAAGCCATTCAAAACCATCATAAAAACACTAACAATTAGATGTTATCAATGAGTCAAAAAAAGGACCAACCATTGAGCTTAGGAACAACAAGAAGGTGGGTGTAGAACTCGACCCATTGCAAGAAGCTAGAGGAGCACTATAAGAGGTAACACTAAACTCTCTTGATTGATTCTTTGCTGATTGTATGTTGTTGCTCTTGATGATGTAAGTGGCCGATTAGTGCCATGTTTAGAACTACGTGGCTTTAACCCCGGTCACTCAGGTACGTAGGTAGTCTCGATTTTACAACGGGATGCAAGCCAAATCTTCTTTTTCTCCCCTTCTCTTTATTTTCCACACATGCACACTCACACCAAGCACACTTGCATTCTACAATTGTACCTAGTCTCGACCCAACACGGATGGGTGCCTAACACCTTCCCAACTGTGACGAACCCCCCATCCTATGTCTTTGGTTCGCCATGACCATGTAGCCTAAAGGAGTCTTCTAAAAATTTTTTCCAAGTTTTGTCCTTAATAAACTTGGGTGGCGACTCCATTGAGATGGGATTGACCCGAAGAAGAAGATGTAAGGAAATAGGTGAATAGGCCCAAGTGATTTTGGGTCGGGTATTCACACACAGGTACATTTCGTTTCTCACAGAAAACATAACAGTGTTCCTTCAAAGAGAATCATTTGGTTTCTACATAAACTGTAACGCTCCAAATTTTTGGTATTTAATTTTTACGGAATTTTCGTAATTTTTGAAATTTTATTTCCAACTTTACCCTTGAGGAATTTCCGATTTTTATCAAATAAATTATTTATTTATCTTGGCAAGCATTAATTTAATTTTAGTATTATTTCTTGATTGGGTTTGTTGGAAATAAAATTGTGTCTCGGGGTGTAAAACACAGCTTGATGTAGTTTGGAGTGAAACTACGTCGTTTTGGGGAAAAAAAACAGTGTTGACTGGCCAGGGCGGGCTGACCGCGCCTAAGCCAAAACGAAACAATGTCGTTTTGGCTAGGCCAGCCAAACCCTAGCCCTCTCTTCTTTTCTTTTTCCTCTCTCTTTCTCCATTCTTTTCTCTTCTCCTCTACCCGAGCCGCCCCATGAACTGCTCCCGATTTTTACTTCCCTTGAATCGTGGCTTGAGCAGTTGATACCCTTTGTTTTGTTTTCCTTAATCTCTTCTTTTTATTTTTTTTTTCTCCATTCCCCGATTTCGTCCTCTCTTTTCTCCATAAAACCCAAAGCCGCCGCCGTCTTCGAATCGTCACTGCAATGCCGTGCCATCACCGCTATTTGGTCCCCTTCTCTTCCTTCCAGTAGAGCCGCGCCTGTGGCGATTCGAGGTGAAGCCGAACTTACCCGACGAGCACGAACGGCGGACGACCCGAAAACAAATTCGGAAGCCATCGCTGCCGCCACCTCTCACTAGGTAAGTGTCGTCTTCCTCCTTTCAGTTCTATGCTTTTTGTTCATCGTTTAGGTTTGCACGCACGTCTCGGGCTTGGGGACTGAGCTCGGTCGTTGTCGCCGTGGTAAGCCTGCCTCTGTTCTTCTTTTCTTCCTCTTTGCTCTTTCGATTTGTGTGTTATGTTTGACCCGATTTGGGTTTTGTGCCTTGTGGGTGGCGGTTGGGCTCGTCAATGGCATTGTATGAGGATGTTGTTGGTGTTCGGGTTGGTGGCCGGCGACTACTGCGTTGCTGTGGAGCTTTGGGGTTGTATTTAGATGGCTTGTGGTGGTGGCCGGGTCTTGTGGTGGTGTTAGTTAGAACTGGGGTTTGCTCGTGCTGTTTTGGTGCTGCTTGGTGCGGGGTTTTGTCTAGCAGCAAGATACTAGGCTCGAGTTACTTGTTCTGTACGTCGGGGTGCGGTTCTAGAATTGGCTTGTGCTGGTTTTTTCTCCGGTAAGCAATTCCGGTGACCTGGTGTTGGTTTTCTATTCTCCTTGTTGTTTGTGGTCATGGATCTAAAGTATTAGCTGTTGGGTTGTTGTTTTTGGTGCTTTGACAGTTTGTGGAGAACGTTTCTTCGTTCTGTAGTTCTGGTGTTTTTCCGGCGAAGCTTGGCCGAAATCCGGAGGGTCGGGTTACTTTTCCGGCGAGCATCGGGAACCCGTCTTTCAACGGTAACTTTCGGACGATGTCGTTTATTCTTTTTCTGAGCATGTCAAGTATTGTAAAGGAGTAATTGATGTATTAAAAAGAAATAGAGTTAGTGGAAAATGAGTGTGGCATGTTGAGAGACGCGTGGCCGGATTCTTACCAGCACAGATAGAACCTTAGGTCGGGAAAAGCTTGGGCTCGGGTATGACCTTAGATCCGGAGTTAGGAAATAGGTTCAGGCCCAGGCCCATTTGGGATACAATATAGCCTTGTATGGATTTAGTAAGTAACGGATTTTAAGCCCAAAGTAAAATATGATTGGGTTTAATAGTGATTTTGATATATATGGGCTATAGGCCCAATAAAGAGTAATTAATTTAAGATGGGCTTTAGGCCCAATGACTTTAAATGATACGGGCTTTAGGCCCAGATATATGTTTGGACTTAATTGGGCTTAGACCCATGACCTGTTTAATCGGACTTAAGGACAAAAGATAATATGGGTTAAAGTCACGACATTGACATGCTTTTAGCATAGTTTTATGTGGACCTTACGTGGGGTTATATTTTGTTATTAATATAGGATTGTCGAGGCGGAACGGGCTTCGAGTTCCGAGGAAGTTATTATGGCCCTGTTGTGTTGATGTTGCTATTTGCATAGTGTATTATGTTGATGATCCATGTGGTGTGCCTGATTATGTGATGTGTTGTCCGATGTGATATATTGTGTCTGTAGAGCATGACTTGTTTTGTTATGTTAAAACACATGAGATATAGATTTGTGGTTTGTGTGGTGGACTGTGGGCTGGAGGCCCGGACTTGAGAATAAGATATTAAATCCACACAACACTGTTTGATCATAACGTATGGCACAACTCTTTAAACATAATTGAGAATAACAAACTATAATAACTCTACTGTGGGGCTGTTGACTGGTTGGTTCGAGTGGGAAGTGATACCCCTCGGGATTGCATGCGGGATAGCACGGTATATGCGGTTTAGCATATGGGTCTGTGATGACCTGTTCTACCTCCCTCTTTCTATCTCCCCCTTTCTACCTCCCTCTTTCTCTCTGTCTATCTCTTTGTCTCTCACTGATTGTATTGGGCCTTGCCCTGATTATATTTGGGCTTTAGCCCTGTTTGTCTCATGGGACGGGACCAAGCTCGACGCACATAGTAAAGGCTCTAATAAAATATTTAAGCCTAATAACAACGATAATAATATAAGTAATGATAAGTGGTGGTTTGAAGTCTGATGATGACTTATGTTGTGTATTGCTACTTGTTTGTGCACTGTGATTGCTGTTGCTTATTGCCGGTGTATTTTTGGTTGATTTGTAGTTGTATACTATGGTTTATTTGTTTGCGGTGAGACAGTGGTTGGTCTCACCCCCTCACAGTCTTTACACAGGTTAGCTGATCGATGATCAAAAGAGCATATCAGCAGGTGGCGGTGCTTTCTTCCTCTGGTCAGATCCATAGAGTTCATTGCATGCACGTTGCTATTTATTTTTGTCTTCCGCTGCGTACTTGATTCCATTGTTTTATTTATTATTTGATTAAATGTTGATCATGTTGTTGATATCGTATCTTGGGTAGAAGGGCACTTTGGTCACTTCTCATGTTGTAATTAATCTAATGGGTTATTTGGGATACGGGTGTTTAGTTGATGATTTTCATGTCCTGGGAATGATAAGGGCAATTTGTTTATTTTATAATTAAGTTCTATTTTATATTAATAAATTGGGACACGGGCGTTTCAGTTGGTAGCGGAGCAGGCTGTAGATCCTTTGGGACGTTAGATACGTGTTGTTCTCTTATGTGCATGAGTTTGCTCCTTAGTCGTCTGTTGCATTATCATATGCATTTATATAGTGAGTCGTACTATGGATCCGGTGGAGGACACGCACTTGCTGAGGGTCGGAGTGACCCGATATTGTCGTCGGAATGATATGCTTACCGTTACAGCTTAGGCTGTTGCAAGGTTTGTTTTGTGGAATATCCACTGCTTTATCAGAGTCGGTGTAGACTCTTGATTCTTTGCTTACGTTCCATGACGGTGTGAGTACACTGTTGTTGCTTCTCCTTGTGTTGTTGTCGAAAGGTGCTTTCCTACGGTAACATGTCTGATTGTTCTAGAAATGGAACTGGCCAATACAAGTAAGAACCATCGGTTTGCTTTTAGATGTTATCTGTTAAGAGAAGATCTGATATAATGTTTATGGATATGATTCTTGTAATCTTTGTGATCATGTTACTGTGGTTTGATTTGTTGAGCTGGAGGATCTAAATTTGCTTGCGAATGATTTTTTTTTTTTGTGGATTAAATCTTGCTCGGAGTTCAAGCTGATTACTTTTTAAATTGATTGAGGTTGATCTAATGTTATATTTGGGAGAATTTTCTTTTAATGATATTTGAAGTACTTCAGTTTGTCGAGATTTGAGATACTTAAGTTGGTTGTGACAAATAAAGTTTTGGTCATGAATCTTTGTTGAGG
Organism: Turnera subulata; assembly: GCA_028386065.3. NCBI lineage: Eukaryota > Viridiplantae > Streptophyta > Magnoliopsida > Malpighiales > Passifloraceae > Turnera > Turnera subulata. The sequence continues at coordinate 36,280 of JAKUCV010007292.1, forward strand.
TTATACTTCGTGCGTTGGTTGAGGATGTCGATAATGTGTTCATATTGAGGATTGACTTTTAACGGTGATGTAATTGGAAGTGTTGATTATACTACTCTTGTTGAGGTTTAGGTTCCCTCATCTCTTGTGGATATTGATGATGTTTGAGTCATAAGGCTAGATTTGTGAGCTTGTCTTGGGTGATGTGAGTTAAATGTCTAGAGTATGATAGGGTAAGTGTTGGATTGAACTGTAATGTTTGAATTGTTTATCAAAAGCATTGTGATGATCGTGGTAATTATGGTTTGAGATATAGAATTATAAATATGAGTTATGCAAGGATGATTGGGTCATGAGGAATCCAAGGCACAGAGGTATAGTTGTGACACTTCGGTAATGATCGAGTTCTAGTTCTTAAGGTATGTTCTGGGAATTATACTATTTTGGAAATATTGATGTATGGTAAAGGAAATACTTTGAGGTTCGGAACATTAAATAGATTATGGATTTTTGGTCTTGAGGTATTCACAGTGGGAGTGATGATCTCGTTACTTAGGTAACAATTTTGGGTTCTTTGCTTGTGGATTCTTGTATTAATAATGTTGATGACGATTGGATAAGACTCTTGGGTTAGTGCTTTAATGTTATGCTCTTTTGATCTTGTGTGACTAAAGTCGATGATCGACGTGATATATCGGAGTTCTTGCTTGGAAATGTGATTGATGGTCATGATGGTTCTACTTGGTAGTTTGGCCGACGGTATTTTGATACCGGGTGACACTTCTTTGTGTCAGTTAAGCACTTGATTGCTTGACTTATCTGTAAATTTCGAGGACGAAATTTTGTTAAGTGGGGTAGAACTGTAACGCCCCAAATTTTTGGTATCTAATTTCTACGGAATTTTCGTAATTTTTGAAATTTTATTTCCAATTTTACCCTTGAGGAATTTCCGATTTTTAACAAATAAATTATTTATTTACCTTGGCAAGTATTAATTCATTTTTTGTATTATTCCTTGATTGGGTTTGTTGGAAATAAAAATGTGTCTCGGGGTGTAAAACGCAGCTTGATGTAGTTTGGAGTGAAACTACGTCGTTTTGGGGGAAAAAAAAAACAGTGTTGACTGGCCAGGGCGGGTTGACCGCGTCTAAGCCAAAACAAAATGACGTCGTTTTGGCTAGGCTGGCCAAACCCTATCCCTCTCTTTTTTTCTTTTTCCCTCTCTCTTTCTCCATTCTTTTCTCTTCTCCTCTACCCGAGCCGCCCTATGATCTGCTCCCGATTTTCGCTTCCCTTGAATCGTGGCTTGAGCAGTTGATACCCTTTGTTTTGTTTTCCTTAATCTCTTCTATTCTTTTCCTTTTGGTTTCTTTTCACCATTCCCTGATTTCGTCATCTCTTTTCTCCACAAAACCCAAAGCCGCCGCCGTCTTCGAATCGTCGCTGCAACGCCGTGACATCACCGCTATTTGGTCCCTTTCTCTTCCTTCCAGTAGAGTCGCGCCTGTGGGGATTCGAGGTGAAGCCGAACTTACCAGACGAGCACGAACGGCGGACGAACCGAGAACGAACTCGGAAGCCATCGCCGCCGCCCCCTCTCACTGGGTAAGTGTCGTCTTCCTCCTTCCAGTTCTATACTTTTTGCTCATTGTTTATGTTTGCACGCACGTCTCGGGCTTGGGGACTGAGCTCGGTCGTCGTCGCCGTGGTAAGCCTGCCTCTGTTCTTCATTTCCTCCTCTTTGTTCTTTCTATCTGTGTGTTATGTTTGACCCGATTTGGGTTTTGTGTCTTGTGGGTGGAGGTTGGGCTCGTCAATGGCATTGTGTGAGGATGTTGTTGGTGTTCGGGTTTGTGGCCGGCGACTACTGCGTTGGTGTGGAGCTTTGGGGTCGGATTTAGATGGCTTGTGGTGGTGGTCGTGTCGTGTGGTGGTGTTAGTTAGAACTGGGTTTGCTCGTGTTGTTTTGGTGCTGCTTGGTGCGGGGTTTTGTCTAGCAGGAAGATTCTAGGCTCGGTTACTCGATTTGTACGTCGGGGTGCGGATCTAGAATTGCCTTGTGCTGGTTTGTTCTCTGGTAAGCAATTCCGGCGACCTGGTGCTGGTGTTCTATTCTCCTTATTGCTTGTGGTCATGGATCTAAATTATTAGTTGTTGGGTTGTTGTTTTTGGTGCTTTGACAGTTTGTGGAGAACGTTTCTTCGTTCTGTAGTTCTGGTGTTTTTCCATCGGGTCGGGTTACTTTTTCGGGGAGCATCGGGAACCCGTCTTTTTTTTTTGATAGTAATCGATTGACTTTATTAAATAAAAGAGTCATATGAACAAGTGCAGAATATACAAGCCGTAGTAAGAAGCTAACAGCTGAGACAACACTACGGAAAAATCATGCATATTGTAAATGAACCAACTTCCCTGGCCACCCTTTAAACGGTTTTGGCGAGGAAAGGGCACTGCCTGCAGAATATGGGAAAAGAGGGTGAGAAACTTTGAACCATCCATATGCTCTTGAGAAGACCAGATCAAACAAGGCATCAAGGGAGGAAGCCTTTGTGTCAAAAACCAAAGCATTCCTGGCTATCCATAAAGACCAAAGCATGGATAGACCAAGATCAAGCCAAGCTTCCTGAGAACGACGTGTACTCGCGAGCCAAGGCCATTGAGAGAGCCAAACACCCAAGTCCACCGGAACCACCCACGTAGTGCCCCACCACCGAATGAGTCGCAGCCAAAGTCCATGGGCAAAAGAACAATGAAGAAACAAGTGATTTACAGTCTCCAACTGCATGCGACAGCGAGGGCACAAAGCTTCATTTATCGTCAAAATTCCCCGATAAAAGAGAGTGGCTTTGCATGCGAGACCACCATTAAGAGCCCTCCATAAAAAGTATTCCACCTTTGGGGGAGCCACATTCAGCCAAGCTAGAGGACGAGAGGATGAAGGAGCATGAAGTGGCCGCAAAGCTTGGTAACCCGACTTCACTGAATAAATTCCTTTGAACGGTAACTTTCGGACGATGTCGCTTATTCTTTTTCTGAGCATGTCAAGTATTGTAAAGGAGTAATTGATGTATTAAAAAGAAATAGAGTTAGTGGAAAATGAGTGTGGCATGTTGAGAGACGCGTGGCCGGAATCTTACCGACGCAGATAGAACCTTAGGCCGGGAAAAGCTTGGGCTCGGGCGTGACCTTAGAGCCGGAGTTAGGAAACAGGCCCTGGCCCATTTGGGATACAATATAGCCTTGTATGGATTTATTAAGTAACGGATTTTAAGCCCAAAGTAAAATATGATTGGGTTTAATAGTGATTTTGATATATATGGGCTATAGGCCAAATAAAGAGTAATTAATTTAAAATGGGCTTTAGGCCCAATGACTTTAAATGATACGGGCTTTAGGCCCAGATATATGTTTGGACTTGTTTGGGCTTAGACCCATGACCTGTTTAATTGGACTTAAGGACAAAGATAATATGGGTTAAAGTCAAGACATTGACATGCTTTTAGCATAGTTTTATGTCGACCTTACGTGGGGTTATATTTTGTTATTAATATAGGATTGTCGAGGCGGAACGGGCTTCGAGTTCCGAGGAAGTTATTAAGGCCCAGGTGAGGACATATAAACCCTTGTATGAATTATTGCCTACAATACTCGGTTAATTAACATGATATATTAAGTGGTAATATCTGTTTGGCATTGAATGCTATATGCGTGTACGCCTGTTGTGTTGATGTTGCTATTTGCATAGTGTATTATGTTGATGATACATGTGGTGTGCCTGATTAAGTGACATGTTGTCCGATGTGATATATTGTGTCTGTGGAGCATGACTTGTTTTGTTATGTTAAAACACATGAGATATCGATTTGTGGTTTGTGTGGTGGACTGTGGGCTGGAGGCCCGGACTTGAGAATAAGATATTAAATCCACACAACACTGTTTGATCATAACGTATGGCACAACTCTTTAAACATAATTGAGAATAACGAACTATAATAATTCTACTGTAGGGCTGTTGACCGGTTGGTTCGAGCGGGAAGTGATACCCCACGGGATTGCATGCGGGATAGCACGGTATATGCGGTTTAGCATATGGGTCTGTGATGACCGGTTCTGCCTCCCTCTTTCTATCTCCCCCTTTCTACATCCCTCTTTCTCTCTGTCTGTCTATCTCTCACTGATTGTATTGGGTCTTGCCCTGATTATATTTGGGCTTTAGCCCTGGTTGTCTCATGAGACGGGGACGAGCTCGACGCATACAGTAAAGGGTCCTAATAAAATATTTAAACCTAATAACAACGGTAATAATATAAGTAATGATAGGTGATGGTTTGATATCTGATGATGACTTGTGTTGTGTATTGTGACTTGTTTGTGCACTGTGATTGTTGTTGCTTAATGCTGGTGTATTTGTGGTTGATTTGTAGTTGTATACCATGGCTTATTTTTTTCTGGTGAGACAGTGGTTGGTCTCACCCCCTCACAGTCTTTACACAGGTTAGCTGATCGATGATCAAAAGAGCATATCAGCAGGTGGCGTTGCTTTCCTCCTCGGATCGGATCCATAGAGTTCATTGCATGCACGTTGCTATTTATTTTTGTCTTCCACTGCGTACTTGATTCCATTGTATTATTTATTATTTGATTAAATGTTGATCATGTTGTTGATATCGTATCCCGGGTAGAAGGGCACCTTGGTCACTTCTCATGTTGTAATTAATCTAATGGGTTATTTGGGATACGGGTGTTTAGTTGATGATTTTCGTGTCCTGGGAATGATAAGGGAAATTTGGTCATTTTATAATTAAATTTTACTTTATATTAATAAATTGGGACACGACGTTTCATAAACCATAATGGTGTTTCTGCAAAGAGAATCAACACAACACAATTTTCTCCCCCTTTCGGCATCAACAGAAAGGGAAGATATACCATAGGAATAGAGCAAAGATCATGCAGATAAAATCATTCAAAGAGCAATATCCAATATATTCAATCAAAATTTCCCAAAAGATAGAGAAATATTCAGAAACAACCATGATAAGAACCAGTTTAAAAGTAGAACCAGTAAGTAAGAGTAACTAGAGGAACTAAGATGCAATGCATGAATTCTAAGAAGCATCAGATCTAAAAAGGCTTCAGTCATCATCAAAGGATACTTATGAAGGGAGTAGATAAAGTATGTTCTCAGTTTGCTCCATGATGTCTAGCTAAAATCACATATCTCAGCACGAATTTTCTCAAGATCGGTTTCAAGAGACCTAAACGAGTAGTGAAGTTATCTAGCTGAGTCTCCAGAGCACTAGCGCCAACCCTGATTATCTCATATCGTCCCCTGTCATTCAGCTTGATGCAAATTTTGGACAAGTTCAACTGATTAATAGGTAGAAGAGGCAAATGTTTGGGTGATTTTGAAGGTCTTACACCAAACTTTCTTGCAATCAACGTGATCAACAGGCCATGACTTCTTGGTTGATACAGGGCAATGTGATGCAGTATTTGATATGCCCAGCAAATAGGACTTTTGTGCATTAGGCAAGCAATTAACCATAAATCAGAATTCTTGATGTCTTCCAAGTCCCATGGTCGTGGCAGAATGACCCCGGTGATCATTTATAGCAAGGCCCGAGCCAAAGGTGTTGATTGCTGATAAGTGCCTTTTGTGGACAATACATAAACAACACTAACTTGATGACTGTAGGATGGAGCTCCTTCAATGATTACTCGCTCATCAGGCCTCATATCGTAGTGCTTAATGGAGCCCTTCTTCAGCTTCAGTATCTTTTGGATAAGATCTGCAGTGACTTTGATCTTCTTGCCCCAAATATTGCTCTCTATGTATTGAAATTCATCACCAACTGTCTTTTTCTTTAGGTTCTTGTAGAAGTCAACAACAAGTTCCTCTTCTACTGGTTCCTCCAAAGATGCCAGAAAGTCAAGCTTGTAGTGCTTCAGAATGGGAGTAACTCTAAGAGCTTCAAAATCCTCAAAGGTGAGAGTGTATGTTGAAGTGATAGTCTCGAATTTCATCGACCTGTCTTCCTTCTCCATCCACTATCCATCCTCTTCAGCTTGTCCACTAGCTTTTGCTTACTTGCTTGATGATTCAGAAATCTCTTCTTCTTCCTTTTCTATAGGGTCTTTTTCTTCTACACCAACTGCAAATTTTCTTGAAGGTATGGTTCTTCAGCTACCAGTTCCCCCTCATAAGATTTCAAGCATGCATTTTCCTTAGAGTCATTGTCCTCAGCTCTTTTCCTCTTCATAGGGGCCGAGATTAAACAAGTCTTGTGAGTAGTTAGGGACTCTTCGGAGTACTTTATCAACTCAATCACATTGTCAGATGCAAAAATATCACTAGTGAATGCAGCTTCCTTTTCCACTTCATCAAGTTCTTTAACAACCAGATCTTCACCCATCTTGACAGTTTTGTTCTTGGCGTTCTCTGTTCTTTCCTGAGATTTGGTTGTGCCAGCAGCCATATTTTCTTCATCCATCTTTAGTTTATGAGCCAATGCTCTATGAAACCTCTTGGCTCTATTAGAGTCAAGCTTTCCAGATTTTCGATAGATTACATGCACAATAGAATCAATCTCTCTCATAGTGGGCTTTCTTGGTAGAATCTTGAAAAAATCTGATGTTTCAGCAAACAACTCAGCTTCAGCTCCATACAAAATGTTGATCCACTTGTCTTTGAAGAATCTGTCTGACGACATTTCTGCTTCAATTTTCTTTGAAACTTCTGGATCAAACCTAACTTTGTGAGCCCATCTCTGCAAAGTAGTCAGTATTGGCTCAATAGCAGGTTCTCTCTGAGAAGAATTATGTTGTTCTTCAGCCAAAGCCTAGAGTCTTTGCATTTTCTCCTCGAACAGTTTCTGCTGGATAGCCAACTTCTTCTCACTTTCTGCTAAATCAACATCCATAACATGACCAGATGGACCTTCTTCCCCTACTGGTCTTCAAATTCAAGAAAGTATTCACGAGCAGCTCTTTCACTAACTTCTCCAAACCTCTTCATGATACAAGATGAAACCGAATTGATTTCTTCAGAGTTTGGTATCTCAGAGAGCATTTTACATGCTCCCTGTAGATTTCTAACAGCCCATTCTTCTACTTCACAGTACAACTTATATCTAGCATGTTCTGAATCATAAATTTGCTCTGTAGTTTTCTTAGTAGCAATTGAAACAGAAGATGAAGATTTAGGAGTACCACCTCGAGCATTCACTTTCTTTATGCTCGTTGATATGTGTGCATATCATCTACTTATTTAGAGCATAAAATACCCCTTTGGCCAAGTATTTAGCTAAGATCGTGCATACTATTTATAGTTTTAGGTTGTTTTCCACTAGTTTTGCTTTCACTTATTAATTTATGCTTTCAGGTACTTTTTGTTGCAAAATGGATTCAGTTTCGAAGAATTGAAGTACTCTGAAGAATTATGGAGAGTTTGGAGCTAATTCATGAAGATTTATTGACGATGAGTTTTCAACGGCGTCACACCGCTGAAACCCGCGGACTAGAATCTGGAGCATTATAAACCATGCGACAAAAGAATTACTTGTTGGCCAATTAATGATGTGGCACCAACCTGCTGCCTCTTCTAAGGAAACAAAAAAACTCTTTGTTGCGCCAAAAAAAGAGGAGAACTCCTAGGATATTAATTCCTACTTTTTAGTTACCTTAGCTAGAATGTAGGAATTAAAGGCTAGGGTTTCAGAATAATAAAAAAACACATTGGCTGCAGCAAAAAGCACTTTGGAAGACAAGAAGCTCTCTTATTTTATTTGTTTTCTTCCAAGTTTCGGTTTATAGTATGAACAACTCCTCCATTGTTGTTTTCCTTCAAGCTATGACCTAATTCTCTTTTCTAGATCAAGAGGGACGTAGCTGCCTGATTTATTTTATGGTTTAATTACTACTCAAGCAATTTTCTTATTCGTGTTCTTGATTGTTTTGTGTGAGCTTTATTCAAGGATTGAGACAGGCCATCTTTAGTTATTGCCTTAGGATTTAAATCAAGTACCGACAGGAGAAGTTTAATTCTAGAAAAACACAAATCAACCTTATTCTAGAGACTGAAAGGTAATAGATTATTGTGGAATTAGTAACAACACAAAACATCATTGCTCTTAGGAATAGGTTTGATCCACGACAGTGGTATGATTGACCTCTGAGACGAAATTATACCTCTATAAGTCGATAATTTCATCCTAGATTGTTACCCATCAAGAAAACGAATAGAAAGTTGTAGGTTTTTAGCAAACAATGTCACCCCGTTCGTGGACACGGAACAGAGTCACCCTGTTAGCAGAATCTGGAGGATAATTAGGGTATAAAAGGATAAAGTAGTGAATCCATATTGATCTAGACCTTCCATAATCTAATCTTTTCACACAACTCACAGTTTATTTGTGTTTATTTTATTTTTAATCTAGATTTCAATTCAAATCTCCAATTCAATTACTCTCATTTACTGTTTTCTGCCTAACGGAGTGAGTCTGTTGATTAATTATTTTGCCTAGTCCCTGTGGATATGACCTTGAGTGCTACCTTTGTAACGCCCCGAATTTTTTCGGTATTTAATTTCTACGAATTTTTTTGGGATTTTTAAATTTTATTTCCAATTTTACCCTCGAGGAATTTCCAGGATTTTTGGTCAAGAAAATTATTATTAATTTCTTCTTCTTTTCTTTGGAAATATTTATTTAATGGTGAAATTAATCCGTAATTGGATTTCTTTTGGAGTTTATTTGTATTTTGTGGTGAAACACAAGGCATGGTGTAGTTTAGTCTAAAACTACGTAGTTTTGGGCTGAGCTATAACATAAAACACACACTTATGTGTGTTTTGACTTTCGGGTTGACTAAGGGAGGGCTTGAAGACGATGTGACGTCGTTTGGGAGTAAAACGACGCCATTTTGCATTACCGATTAAACCCTAACCCTAGAATGGTGGTATATAAGTCATCTCTTTCTCCCTCCCTCCTCTTTCTTTTTCCTTCTCTTCTCTTCCGATTTGGCCATACTATTCTCTTCTCCTCCTTTTCTTTTTTTTTTCTCTTGTTTCGGCGGATGTGTCTATGGCAGCGTGAGCGAGCAGTAGCGGTTGTCCCGGGGTCGGTTCTGCTTTTCGCTCGGAATGGTGACTTGCCGGCAGCTTGGGGGTTGTTTTCAGGAAAGTTGTGGTCCGGATCCGAGACCCTGGAGTTCAATCCGGTACCGCCTATGCGGATCCGATTTCTGGTGAGTATTTTCCGTTGTGTAGTTTTCAATTCGTGTTCTGTGATCAGGAATTAAGGGGTTGGATGATATTTGTTGGACTTCAGGATTTCACACATTCATGTGGATGATGTTTTCCGGTGTCACTGTTACTGTTCCGGCGAGGGCTGCCCGGAATCCGGCGAGAGACTCTTCTCCGGCGAGACGATAATTTTAACCGGCCTTATACGGTAATCCTCGGATGATGTGTATAATTTGCTTTCCAATCATGACATGTACGGCATAAATCCATGTATCAATATGAAATGGACTTAGTGAAGAACCGAGTGTGGCGGGTTGAGTGACGCGTGGTCGGAATTTCACCGATGCGGATAGAACAGTTAGGCCGGAAAGACTGGGCTCGGGTTTTACTAAGTAATATGATTCTCAAGACGGATTGGGCCCAAGCCCATTTAAGATACACTATAGCCTTGTATGTCTAATATGGATATGGTTTTGGTCGATATGGGCTATAGGCCCAAGAGAGAGTAATTAATTTAAGATGGGCTTTAGGCCCAGTGACTATTATGGGAATGGGTTTTAGGCCCAATGGATAATTAAAACTGACAACTATTATGGATATGGACCTTAGGCCTAAAGGAGGATTAAACCTAATGTTTTAATTAAGTGGACCTTTAGTCTTGGACTAAGATTATGAGATTGTTTGGGCTTTGACCTTGATGGTTTAGTAACGGGCCTTAGACTACGGGCTAAACTCAAGATCACACATTGGCATGCATTTATTTGTGATGAGTAAGCATCTTATATGATGTGTATATTCGTAGGACGTTATGGACATGGGAATGTTGAGGCGGGTTGAGGCTTCGGCATCCGTGGCAATTATTATGGCCAAGGTGAGGACTTATAAACCTTTGTATGCATTACTACCTACAATGCTCGGTTAATTGTTTTGGTGGTATTAACTGTTGGTCTTGAATGCTGTATGCATGCTTGCTTGATGTGCTGATGTTGTTAATTGCTAAGTGTATATATTGATGATATCTTTGATGCGGTATGCCTGATTAAGTGAATTGTGTGCCGGTGTAATATGATATGCCAGTTGAGCATGTTTGTTTGTTATGCTAAATAACATGATTTATGGATTTGTGTTTGTGTGGTGGACTGTGGGTTGGAGGCCCGGACTTGAAAATAAGAAATTAAATTCCACACAACACTGTTGAATCATAACGTATGGTACAACTCTTAAAGAATAAATAAGAATAACGAATTGTAATAAAGTCTACTGTGGGGCTGTTGACCGGTTGGTTCGAGCGTGAAGTAATACCCCTCGGGATGGCATGCGGGTTTGCATGTGGGCCTGTGATGGCCGGTTCTACCTCCCTCCTTCTACCTCCCCCTTTCTACCTCCCTCTTTCTGTCTGTCTCTCTCTCTCTCTGGATATGTTTGGGCTTCGTGCCTGGTTTATTTGGGCTTATGCCTGGTTGTCTCATGAGATGGGACCGAGCTCGACGCACACAGTAGAAGGCCCTAATAAAATATTTAAACCTAACAACAAAGATAATAATATAAGTAATGACAAGTGATGGTTTGTAGTCTGATGATGTCTTGCTATGTGTATTGTGGTTGTTGTTGTTTGATGCCGGTGTACTTGTAGTTGATTTGTAATTGTATATTATTGGTTTATTTGTTTCCGGTGAGACAGTGGTTGGTCTCACCCCCTCACAGATTTTATGCAGGACAACTGATCGTTGATCAGGAGTGCATATCAGCAGGTGGCGATGCTTTCCTCCTCGGGTCGGATCCATAGGGTTCATTGCATGCATGTTGCTTTCCATTTTTGTCTTCCGCTACGTACTTGATTCCTTTGTATTATTTATTATTTGATTAAAATGTGATCATGTTGTTGTCGATTTTTGTGTCCCGGGAATGATAAGGGCAAATTAGTCATTTTATATTTAAATTCTATTTTATATTAATAAATTGGGACACGGGCGTTTCAGTCTTCCCTTCCGTTCTTCTTTTCCTTTCCCTCTTGAATTCGGTCTTGTTGCTGATGCTGACCATATTTGGTGCTTGATGTCGTACCTATGTTGACTGGGTGGTCTGGTTTGGTTCGTGTTGGTGGCGGTCCGACGATGACATCGTGTTTTGTTCTTGTGTGGGTCTGTGAGGGATTGATGGTGGATGTGTCTATGGCAGCGTGAGCGAGCAGTAGCGGTTATCCCGGGGTCGGTTCTGCTTTTCGCTCGGAATGGTGACTTGCCGGCAGCTTGGGGGTTGTTTTCAGGAAAGTTGTGGTCCGGATCCGAGACCCTGGAGTTCAATCCGGTACCGCCTCTGCGGATCCGATTTCTGGTGAGTAGTTTCCGTTGTGTAGTTTTCAATTCGTGTTCTGTGATCAGGAATTAAGGGGTTGGATGATATTTGTTGGACTTCAGGATTTCACACATTCATGTGGATGATGTTTTCCGGTGTCACTGTTACTGTTCCGGCGAGGGCTGCCCGGAATCCGGCGAGAGACTCTTCTCCGGCGAGACGATAATTTTAACCGGCCTTACACGGTAATCCTCGGATGATGTGTATAATTTGCTTTCCAATCATGACATGTACGGCATAAATCGATGTATCAATATGAAATGGACTTAGTGAAGAACCGAGTGTGGCGGGTTGAGTGACGCGTGGTCGGAATTTCACCGATGCGGATAGAACAGTTAGGCCGGAAAGACTGGGCTCGGGTTTTACTAAGTAATATGATTCTCAAGACGGATTGGGCCCAAGCCCATTTAAGATACACTATAGCCTTGTATGTCTAATATGGATTTAATAATGGGTTTTAAGCCCAAGGAGAAAACATGATTTGGTGTAATAATGGTTTTGGTCGATATGGGCTATAGGCCCAAGAGAGAGTAATTAATTTAAGATGGGCTTTAGGCCCAGTGACTATTATGGGAATGGGTTTTAGGCCCAATGGATAATTAAAACTGACAACTATTATGGATATGGACCTTAGGCCTAAAGGAGGATTAAACCTAATGTTTTAATTAAGTGAACCTTTAGTCTTGGACTAAGATTATGAGATTGTTTGGGCTTTGACCTTGATGGTTTAGTAACGGGCCTTAGACTACGGGCTAAACTCAAGATCACACATTGGCATGCATTTATTTGTGATGAGTAAGCATCTTATATGATGTGTATATTCGTAGGACGTTATGGACATGGGAATGTTGAGGCGGGTTGAGGCTTCGGCATCCGTGGCAATTATTATGGCCAAGGTGAGGACTTATAAACCTTTGTATGCATTACTGCCTACAATGCTCGGTTAATTGTCTTGGTGGTATTAACTGTTGGTCTTGAATGCTGTATGCATGCTTGCTTGATGTGCTGATGTTGTTAATTGCTAAGTGTATATATTGATGATATCTTTGATGCGGTATGCCTGATTAAGTGAATTGTGTGCCGGTGTAATATGATATGCCAGTTGAGCATGTTTGTTTGTTATACTAAATAACATGATTTATGGATTTGTGTTTGTGTGGTGGACTTTGGGTTGGAGGCCCGGACTTGAAAATAAGAAATTAAATTCCACACAACACTGTTGAATCATAACGTATGGTACAACTCTTAAAGAATAAATAAGAATAACGAATTGTAATAAAGTCTACTGTGGGGCTGTTGACCGGTTGGTTCGAGCGGGAAGTAATACCCCTCGGGATGGCATGCGGGTTTGCATGTGGGCCTGTGATGGCCGGTTCTACCTCCCTCCTTCTACCTCCCCCTTTCTACCTCCCTCTTTCTGTCTGTCTCTCTCTCTCTCTGGATATGTTTGGGCTTCGTGCCTGGTTTATTTGGGCTTCGTGCCTGGTTTATTTGGGCTTATGCCTGGTTGTCTCATGAGACGGGACCGAGCTCGACGCACACAGTAGAGGGCCCTAATAAAATATTTAAACCTAACAACAAAGATAATAATATAAGTAATGACAAGTGATGGTTTGTAGTCTGATGATGTCTTGCTCTGTGTATTGTGGTTGTTGTTGTTTGATGCCGGTGTACTTGTAGTTGATTTGTAATTGTATATTATTGGTTTATTTGTTTGCGGTGAGACAGTGGTTGGTCTCACCCTCTCACAGATTTTATGCAGGACAACTGATCGTTGATCAGGAGTGCATATCAGCAGGTGGCGATGCTTTCCTCCTCGGGTCGGATCCATAGGGTTCATTGCATGCATGTTGCTTTCCATTTTTGTCTTCCGCTGCGTACTTGATTCCTTTGTATTATTTATTATTTGATTAAAATGTGATCATGTTGTTGTCGATTTTTGTGTCCCGGGAATGATAAGGGCAAATTAGTCATTTTATATTTAAATTCTATTTTATATTAATAAATTGGGACACGGGCATTTCAACCTTGATTTGTGCACTTGCAGATTTTTACGCATTAAGTTTTTGGCGCCGTTGCGGGGGACTAGCGTCGAATAATTAATTACTGATTTATTTCATTAGGCTTTTGTTTGTGTTTTACCCTCTCTTTTTCCGAATTTCAGGTTTCAAGTTATATGAGCTCAGGGACTTGCAGCAAGAACCCTGAACTCATCTTTGTTACTGTTCCCGAATCACTTCTACGATCTCAAACGCAAAATCTGGAAACGGCAGCAGACAGTGTCGCACCGTCAGACAGTTCTGCGACTGCAAAAGTAGAAAGCAAAAAGAAGAACTGATACTTATTCCTATTCTAATGGCTGACAATGAAGATGAGCTGAATAATGTGCCCATGAATAAGCTGCTAGCTCGAGGGATTGAGAACCGAAGCTATCCCATTGTGATACGGCAACACTACCAGAACAAAGCTAGATAGCACCTCCGATTCAATCGAGTCACCAAGATCAGAAATCAATTCAACCAAAAGCTTTAGTGATTACCTCTATCACCTCAAAACACAACAAAGGCGTTAAGCAACAATAGAGTAATAAACACAAGGAATCTTGTAAACGCCACAAACAAATCAATCGCTTGATAAGTAAACACAATCCCTCAAATAAACAAGAAGAAATCAATTCTACTTGCAAATAGCCAAGGTAATAAAAACCTTAAACTTTAATATCAAATAGTAAGAATAATGTGTGTCATAAAAATAACAAAGAGGAGCTATTTATAATAGCTCATAAGTCGGTCAAAACCAACCCCTAGGTCGGCAAATCCAACAGCCTATTTCTATTTGGATTTGACTACTAACTAACTAATTAAATAGGTCCAGCCCATGACGTCTAAAACTCTAATAAAAAGAAAGAAGTTCTAAATCGTCTAACTAAATAAGAAGGAATAAATTTCAACCCACATCTACTTGCTAATGGGCTGCACATGACGACTAAATGCCAAAAGCTAATGGGTTGCACATGACGACTAATGGTTGTCCATGTCGTCCAAAAAAATTGACCTCAAATTGTTGTTTTGTGCATGGCTGCCCAAATTAATTAATTAAATTAATTAATCAGCCCAAAGTTATTTTCGGCCCAAGCTTGACTCCACATTGTGTGCACATAAGTAGGCCTCTCCGTAAGCTCCTCTCCAAGCTTGATCTCCATATCGTCTTAAATTTCTTGTGAGTACGAATCTTGGATATGATTCGAAAAGTGAGCTTGTAATGATGAACTTTGAGCTTGTTGTCATATATCCAAGCTCCATGCTTGTCGCCACTGTCGTTTCCAACGTAACCTTTGCGTGCATCATTCTTCAATTGTCTAAGCTTGCCTCTATTTGCATCATTCCCTCCCTCCTCAAAGCGATTCGCCCTCGAATCGGTACCTACAAAATCAATTGGAGGAAATTCAGCAATATCGAAAGTAGCATGAACACAATACTCACCTTGCGAACCTAGTATTGTGCGCGGAGGATCAAGTTTAACACGCTTTGCTTTACCTCCCGGATCAAGCAACATACTCCTAGAATTCTTTTGTTCCTTCCTAACGAATAACTCAAAAGTATGCACAACAAGTAATTTATGTGGATGATAATCAATAAAATAAGCATTTAAATTACTCATCACATTATCCAATTTACGCATTAAAATCATAGAAAAGGAACTTAAAACCTGATGCTCCCTTTTGATTGTAAGCGGTGCCCCATGTATTGATCCATCTTCTCCTAGGGCCGGTAATCCTTTAGGACAAGCATCCCTAAGAACCTGCAAAAGAAACACATCACATCTAGAAAGACATGGATTTAAACCAAGCTTCCTTGTACAAAAGTACAAACAAACTCTTTTTCCTCTCATATTCAACCCTCACTTCTCTCTCATTTGAGCCTTTTAACACAATCTCTTTTGAGGTTTCTTTTCTTCTCTCACTCTCAACTTCCTCTTCCTTTTCTTCTTTTTTATTTTCTTTTGAACTCTCCTCTCCTTTTGCAAGGCTCTCAACCTTCCTCTCTAGCTCACCTTTTGTAAGGCTCTCAGCCTTCTTCTCTTTCTCACCATTGGAAGCCAATTCAGCATCCTTCTTCTTTTGCCATTCCTCCACACTCCTCTTCATATGCATTTGATCTTGATACACTTCTCGTGGAGTCAATGGAGCAAGTAACACCTTCCTATCTCCCATGGTGAATGAGTACCTATTTTTGAACCCATCATGCACAACTCTCCTATCATATTGCCATGGTCTCCCTAGCAAGATATGACTTGCCTGCGTAGGTACAACATCACATAAAATCGAGTCAGAATATTTTCCAATAGAGAAGGAAAGAAGAACCTGCTTGTTCACTTTAACTTCTCCCATGTCATTCAGCCATTATAGCTTGTAGGGTCTAGGATGTCTTTGCCACTCTAACCCTATGCGATCCACCAACATAGAGCTCACTACATTAGTGCAGCTTCCTCCATCAATGATCAAGCTACAAACCTTGTCATTAACCAAACACCAAGTATGGAAAATATTCTCTCGTTGCTCGATCTCATCTTCCTTTGCTTGAGCATTTAAAACTCTCCTCGTGATAAATAGTTCTCCTCCCCGAAAGCTGTCTTCGGCCTCCACATTATATTCGGCATCTATATCCTCCAATTCGGGCATATCATGTAAGGCAGGGTCGTCTTCTTCCTCCGCCTCATCATCAGAAAAGAACTCACCACCTCGAGCAATTATCACCCTTTTGTTTGGACATTGAGATGCAATATGTCCAAGCCCTAAACACTTGAAGCACTTAATTTGCCTTGTAGGGGTAGTAGAGTTCGACTTGTAGGATGTAGAGGAACTCGGCTTGGATGTAGTAGGGGGTGTCTTGAAATCGGCAACCCTAGCTTTCTCCTCTCTTGGTTTCTCGTATTGCCTCCCATCCCTCACATTCCACCTTGAATTCCAATTGGAAGAATAAGAATAAGCACTCTTCGGCACTTTCTCCTTCAATTGCTTTTCTATTTTGATGGCAGTTGACAACATCTGCTCCATGTCTAAGCAATTTTGCAAGTCAACTTTGTGAGCAACTTCTCTGTTCATCCCAGCAAGGTATCTCGCCATAGTGGTCTCTCTATCCTCATCAATGTTTGCCCGAATCATTATCTTCTCCATCTCCTTGTAATATTCTTCAATGCTCCTAGATCCTTGTCACAATGTTTGGAGTCTTTGATGTAACTCCCTATAGTATGATCGGGGAACAAACCTCTTCCTTAGGATCCTTTTCAACTCCAACCAACTATCAATAGGATCCTCCCCAAGGCGCAACCTGTCACCTTCAAATTTGTCCCACCAAACCAAAGCATAATCAGTAAACTCAACCACAGCTAATCGTACCTTCTTTTCTTCGGAATAATTGTGGCAAGCAAAGATTAATTCCACACTCTTCTCCCATTCGAGATAGACTTCAGGATCTTCCTTTCCTTGGAAAGAAGGAATTTTAAGCTTAATGCTCCTAAGATCATTGTCTCCACGATCTCTTCGGTCATCCCTCTCACGCCATCCATGTCTACCATGCTCTCGGTCTTCTTCGTCATCTCCATCATATAATCTACCTCTTCTTGGCGGTGGTAGGTGAACTCCTCCTCCTCTCCTAAGTGGTGGGGGAAATTGGCTCATTCTTGCAGCAACAGGACGGTTATCGTCCTCAACATCATCAACAGCTCGGGGCTCCTCCCTAACTCGTTGATTTCATGGGGGTTGGTCAACGGGTGCTTCCTCTCTTGGCGCCGCCCTAGTAGTAGAAAGCTCTTGAATGGATTGTGCTTGTTGGTCCATTCTAGCGCTCAGCTCTTGTTTCATCTCAGCAAAACGGGCATCCATTTGCTTAAATAACCTCTCCAACACCTCCATAGATGCAGACGCCTCCTCTCCAGTATTGCTTCCGCCAGATCCAACCATGGTATAGTAACTACAAGAAACTTGTTAGTAATTAAAGCTCCTCACGTGTATCTCTCGTGTTTGTCTCTCGTGGCAATTCTGATGAAACACTCGCCTTTTACCTCTCTTGGAATCTCACTTTGTTTATTTTTTAGGATCTGTAAATCTTATCAAATAATAAACAACTTGCAGCACTTGAAGAAAGAGTCAACGCAAATCCTAACAAGAAAATAGATAATTCAACTCTAGAGGCAAAATTAACTCAGGAAAGAAAGATAGTCACACACAAGAACAAGACAACGTATGTGAGGATTATTGTAGCAATTGAACAATAAGATACAAAGATTGCTCAATTAGAAAAGCTGAAATAAAGAACACAACAAATAAGCAGAATCAAAGAAAACTTCCCAATCTAGATATCCTAATAATCAACCCGCGTAAAGTATCCAATAACCAAGCAATTTTCTGCAGCAACTCTAAAACCAAAATTAACTTGCTGTCCTTTTTTTTTATTTTAATGATATGTAATAGATGGTGTCGAATTAATCGACAGCTCACTATCACCACCGAATGGAAGAAGTAATCAATACCAACAATAGCAACACAAGTCGACTAGGCAGCAATCCACTCCAACGAATTTCTTTTTTTTCTTTTTTTTTTAATACTTATGATGTGTCGACTAAACAAAAAAAAATCAATACTTCTTTTCTTCTTCTTTTTTGTCGACACCACAAGATACTCAAATTGAAAGCTAAATACCACAAGAACACCAGCAACCTAATCGACCAAACAAACTCTTTTTTTTTTTATATAACTAAATGCCGATTAGACTAGGAACAAAGAACACAAATTAAATTGCAGAAATTAAAGGGATACGTAGTTGAAAAGGTACCTAGGCTCCGCTACTAACATGATACGGCAACACTACCAGAACAAAGCTAGATAGCACCTCCGATTCAATCGAGTCACCAATATCAGAAATCAATTCAACCAAAAGCTTTAGTGATTACCTCTATCACCTCAAAACACAACAATGGCGTTAAGCAACAGTAGAGTAATAAACACAAGGAATCTTGTAAACGCCACAAGCAAATCAATCGCTTGAAAAGTAAACACAATCCCTCAAATAAACAAGAAGAAATCAATTCTACTTACAAATAACCAAGGTAATTAAAACCTTAAACTTTATTATCAAATAGCAAGAATAATGTGTGTCATAAAAATAACAAAGAGGAGCTATTTATAATAGCTCATAAGTCGGTCAAAACCAACCCCTATGTCGGCAAATCCAACAGCCTATTTCTAATTGGATTTGACTACTAACTAACTAATTAAATAGGTCGAGCCCATGACGTCTAAAACTATAATAAAAAGAAAGAAGTTCTAAATCGTCTAACTAAATAAAAAAGAATAAATTTCAACCCACATCTACTTGCTAATGGGCTGCACATGACGACTAAATGCCCAAAGCTAATGGGTTGCACATGACGACTAATGGTTGTGCATGTCGTCCAAAAAAATTGACCTCAAATTGTTTTTTTGTGCATGGCTGCCCGAATTAATTAATTAAATTAATTAATCAGCCCAAAGTTATTTTCGGCCCAAGCTTGACTCCACATTGTGTGCACATAAGTAAGACTCTCCGTAAGCTCCTCTCCAAGCTTGATCTCCTTCTCTTCTTGAATTTCTTGTGAGTACGAATCTTGGATATGATTCGAAAAGTGAGCTTGAAATGATGAACTTTGAGCTTGTTGTCATACATCCAAGCTCCAAGCTTGTCGCCACTGTCGTTTCCAACGTAACCTTTGCGTGCATCATTCCTCAATTGTCTAAGCTTGCCTCTATTTGCATCACATTGTCCACCAGGAGATCACAACAGCTCAATATGAGCTGAAACCGAGTCTCATTCAGCTTGTAGAAAATCGAACCTTTAGAGGCTCACCATCGGAGGACCCGCACCAGCACTTGCATACTTTCCTCCAAAATTGTGACACTGTTAAGTTCCGGCATTACAGTGATGATGCCAAGCGACTTCGCCTATTTCCATACTCATTAAGGGATAAGGCTCAAAAGTGGTTATCTAGCCTCCCTGCCAATAGCGTTACCTCTTGGTCTGAGATGGAGACTGCGTTCTTGAGGAAGTATTTTCCAACGAGCATGCAGACTAAACTTAGGTTGGAGATACAAGGATTCCAACAAAGGGCAGGCGAGTCTCTCAAGGAAGCTTGGGATAGGTATCAAGATCTGATTGCAAGGTGCCGAAATCACTTTGTTCGACCGTTGGTCTTGTTGCAAACTTTTTATGATACGGCTACACCTGCGGGGTGATGCGTAAAATCTGCAAGCGTACAGATCGAAGTAGCACACAAGGTCGTATCCACAGAGACTAGGCAAAATAATCATTAAACAGAGTCACTCCGTTAGGCTGAAAACAGTAAAAGAAGTAACGATTTTGAGATTGTGATTTGAGACTGTGATAAATAATAAAATAAACAGAGGTAAGCTGTAAATAAAATGAAGATTTCAGATTAGAGAAGGTCTAGATCAATCGGGGTTCACTACTTTATCCTTTTATGCCCTAATTATCCTCCAGATCCTGCTAATAGGGTGACTCTGTTCCGTGTCCGCGAACGGGGCGACACTGTTTGCTAACAAATCTACAGCTTTCTATTCGTTTTCTTGATGGGTAACAACCTAGGGTGAAATTATCGACTTTTGGAGGTATAATTTCGTCTCAGAGGTCAATCTTACCACTGTCGTGGATCAAACCTATTCCTAAGAGCAATGATGCTTTTTGTTGTTACTAATTCCACAATAATCCTAATGCCTTTCAGCACCTAGATTAGGGTTTGTTTATGATTTTCCAGAATTAAACGTCTCCTGTCGGTGCTTAGTCTAATTTCTAAGACAAGTTTTAAGGTGATCAAGCTTCAAACCCGAATTATGCTCACATAAACAAATCAAGAACACAAATAAGAAAACTGCTCGAGGAGTAATTAGATCATAAAAAGAGTTGAGTAGCTACATCCCTCTTGATCTAGAAAAGAGGTTTAGTTCATTGAAAAATATAAAATAAACATGGAGGATTTGTTCATCTTACAAACCGAAATAGAGAACAAAAGAAAATAGACAAGAGAGCTTCTCCTCCTTGCTGCTGCTGAAGACGTGATCAAAAGAGAAAAAGGGATCCTCCTCTGCTGCTACAATCTCTCTTTTATTATTCTGAAGCCCTAGCCTTTAATTCCTACAATTTAGTTAAGGTCACTAAAAAGTAGGAATTAATTCCTTCTAGGACTTCTCCTATTTTGGTGCAGCAAAAATCTCTTTATTTCCATAGGAAAAATAGCAGGTCAGCGCCACTAATTAATTGGTCAACAAGTCACTTTGTCGCTGGAATTATAAAGCTCCAGGTTCTGGTCTGCGGGCTTCAACGGTGTGACACCGTTGAAAACTGATCGTCAAGAAATCTCCATGTATTGGCTCCAAACTTTCCAGAATCCTTCAAAAGGCTCCAAATCTTCAAGAATCAAGCCAATTTGCAACAATGGGTACCTGAAAGCGTAAATTAATAAGTGGAAGCGAAACTAGTGGAAAACAAGCTAAAAACTATAAATACATGCATGATCCTAACTAAATGCTTGGCCAAAAGGGTATTTTATGCTCCAAAATAGTACATGATATGCACACATATCACGGGGCAATCTACTTTGAACTATATTACAGGGAGGAATTTCTTGGCTGTACCTTATACTGAAGCCTGTCGATTAATGGATAATTTGGTTGATGAACCTACCAACCGGAGTCCACCGGGTTTCCTAGAGCTTGACTCTGTTCAGAAAATCGAAGTAGGAATGGCAGCCATGCAGTACCAGAATAAGGAGATGGACGAAAAATTTGATAACCTGATGGTTAGCTCTGTTTCAAAAACCGTCAAGAGATGTGAAGCTTGCAATGGTGCCCACACCATCCAAAATTGCCCACAGTTGGTGACCAAAGAAGCTCATTACATCAATCGGCAATAGAGTCCATACCAGCAAGGGGGGAACAGGTATTATCAGCAAAATCGCCCTTATAATCGTGGGCAGCAAGGCTACCAAATGAACTAACTACAAAATCCTTCTCAGGATATGATGAGCATGCTTAAGGCTATTATGGATTCTCAAAACAAATTGGCGGAAGATGTGCAACAAATCGAGGCCCACACAAAAATCCTTGATAAACAGATAGCCCAACATGCCCAACAGCTTAGGAACAGTCAAGGGCAGCTACCAGGTCAATCGGAAGAAAATCCCAAGGGACAGTGCAATGCCGTTACCCTACGTAGTGGCAAACAACTGCAATAGAGTGACCCCGTTCGCCAACCTCCAGTAGAAAAGGATGAAGGAACTGGTTTGGCAGCTGAAAAGCAGCAACCACATACATCTAAAGGGAAGCAAAAGGTCGTAGAAAAGATAGAAGCGCAGCCATATATGGCTCCTCTTCCATACCCCGAAGTTTACAAGAATACCAAGCTTGATGCCAAATTTCGGAAGTTTGTGGAGATGTTGAAGAAAGTGTGCATTAATCTCCCCTTATACAGAGGTGATTAGTGAAATGCCGAGCTATGCTAAGGTCTTGAAAGATCTTGTGTCCAAGAAAAGAGCCATTGAGGATGCTGAGACAGTTCCTATGACCGAAAAGTGCAGTGCACTTATCTTGCAAAAGTTTCCAACAAAGAGGAAAGACCCGGGGAGTTTTTCTATTCCTTGCATTGTTGATACTCTGAAAATTGACAAAGCTTTGTATGATTTAGGGGCAAGTGTTAGCTTAATTCCTCTGTCCCATGCTAAGAGAATATCAATTGGAGACTTGAAACCCACCAGGATGACCCTACAGCTTGCTAACCGAAGCATCAAAAATCCTATAGGGATCCTGGAAGATTTCTCAGTTCGGGTTGGAAACTTGGAAATTTCTACAGATTTTGTGGTGATGGAGATGGAGGCTGATTCGGATACTCCCATCATATTGTGGAGACCTTTCCTTGCAACCGCAGGAGCTATGGTTGATTGTGCGCAAGGGAAGCTGACCCTCAAGGTTGGCAATGATTTAGTGGAGTTCAACATTCCAGAGGCTGCTAGAAACGAATTCAATTCAAACATGTGCTATAAAGTTGATGCAGTAACGGACATGGTAGCATGGGAGATTGACCAAGAAGGCCCACTCTGTGACCCAATCAATGCACTATTGACTCCCTTTATTGATGGTGCAGAACATGAGGAACAAAAAGCTTCAGAATATACTTGCTTGATCGAAGGGGACATACCGAAAACTATCCATCAAGTTTATAAGCTCGAAATTATGTCATGGAGTGACCCTGTTGATGACCATGACTTGAAAAAAAGATTCCAAATAGTGGTCCAAGTCCTTCCTCATGGAGTAGTGGAGTCAATTGATGGCGAGCCTGAACCATTCAGGGTTAGTGGACGGTTATCTATGCCGTATGACCTAGGGAATACATTAGACAACAGAGTGACTCTGTTGCTCGGAGACCCTCCCATTACTTAAATGGAAGGGAGTCCAGCTAAGAAGACGTTAAAGAAGCGCTGCTCAGGAGGCAACCAGAGATTTTTTGAGGTAATATTTCAATTTATGCAATTTTATTTTATTTTTGTTTTGTTTTTTATTTTTATTTTTGCAAAAAAAAAACAAAAAAAAGGGACAAATAGGAGAGACATGACACAATGGCATTGGAAAGATCAGTGCAGGAGCACTTCACCAACAGAAATTCTAGAGAAATATTTTTTTCCTTCATATTTTATTCTCTGTTATTTTTATTGTGCTATATTTGGTGTTTCTTTGCACATTCTTGTTCAACAGTGTCACTCTGTTCTCGTTTTAATGTTCAGTATTGTGGTCCTTAGCCCACCCATTCCCGCCCTTACCTATTACACATGCTAAATTTTAGGTTTGGGGGTGTCCTTTCTTGTCATGTTATCTTGCTAATTCCTGTTTTTATGGTTTATTTTTGTTTTTTTTTTCTGTTTCTTTTTTGTTTTTTTGTTGTTGCTTTGCTCCCCTACTTTTGATGTTGTTGGTCCAGTGAGGACACTGTTTTGTTTTAGTTTGGGGGTGAGCAAATTTGCAATTTGTACCGTTATTTACTTTATGCATGAACTTATGTTGCATGGGCCAAAGGATATTTTTATTATTGTTATGGATGTCTGTTGATTCGAATTTGTACGGTGTGACTCTGTTCAGTTCTGCCTGCGTTAATCTAGCCTAGAAGAGACCTTAACTTTATCTATTTTGAACTTACACTGAATCAGGTCTGCAAGTATACACTAAATGCCACATGATAGTTTTGATTCTAGATCACATTTATCTAAAATGATGTCCTTAGGATTTGGAGACAATTATCCTAGAACATTTCTTACACTTGCATTGAGGCAAAATTTATAGCACAATCTTGACCAGACACATGATTTAGGCCATCCTTGATTTTCACCTACACTTAAGCCTTAGCCTACCCTTGATCAACATACCCTTTGTTAGACGCCTTGAGCCTACTTTAGATGGTCATTCATTCTTCTTGTTATCCACAATAACCACCTCACACCTTTGCAGCCATTTACATGACCATCATGTGCCTGATCAGCACAACCTTTCTTTGAAATTAACCCGTACCCTTCTGTCAACATTATTGATTCTAAACACTTGCATAGTAGTTCACTAAGAGCATTAAACCGAAAATTTAAAGTTTCACGGTCTGGCCCTGTTTAAAAAGAATTCTATGCAAAGAACACTAGCTCATGTAACCTGCTCACTCCATACATCCAAAAAAAAGAAAAAAAAGGAAAAAAAATGAAATGAAAAAAAAAGGGAAGAGAAAGACAGAAAAACTAGAAATTCAAAAAACAAAAAAAAATTATGTGTGCATTTGAGTTGAGCAGGGCAGACTATTCAGAGAACATTGCTGCCAGCGAACAGAGTTAATTTGTTAAAACATCAAGTTGCCCTAATTTTGCAAGGTTTGGATTCAGTGATTTGATAGACTTTTGAATACTCTTTTCCCTTCATTCAAAACACAAACCTAACCTAGTTTCAACCCTTATTAAGCCCTATTGATCTCTGATTATTGATTTGTGCTCATTAGCGGAGATGTGAGTTTTGAGTTGCCTGTGGGATATTGTTTCTAATTGTTCGATTTCTAAGCATATCTTTTGAAGGACTGATTAGACTGAATGTTTGTGAATGAATTTGAATCGTGATTATGTAATTTGGTGAGCGTTAGACCTGAGATTTTTATGAGCAAACTTTTCAAGGGCAGTCTTTTCTGAACCCAAATTACAGGTTGCATTTGAGCAAGGTCATGCTGCTACAAGTTTGAATGGACAACATCCTCGTGCATGTTCTTTTCTTTTTCCTTGATTTATCAAGATTAGTTTCGCTTGGGGACAAGCAAAAGTTCAGGTTTGGTGGAATTTGATATGTGTGCATATCATATACTTATTTAGAGCATAAAATACCCCTTTGGCCATGCATTTAGTTAAGATCATGCATATTATTTATAATTTTAGCTCGTTTTCCACTAGTTTTGCTTTCACTTATTAATTTATGCTTTCACGTACCTTTTGTTGAAAAATGAATTGATCTTCGATGAATTGAAATACTCTGAAGAATTCTGGAGAGCTTGGAGCTAATTCGTGAAGATTTATTGACGATGAGTTTTCAACGGCGTCACACAGTTGAAACCCGCGGACCAGAATCTGGAGCATTATAATCCATGCGACAAAAGGATTACTTGTTGGCCAACTAATGATGTGGCACCGACCTACTGCCTCTCCTAAGGTAATAAAACGACTCTTTGCTGCGACAAAGAAAGAGGAGAACTCCTGGGATATTAATTCCTATTTTTTAGTTACCTTAGCTAGATTGCAGGAATTAATGGCTAGGGTTTCAGAATAATAAAAAGACACATCGGCTGCAGTAAAAAGCACCTCTTTTTCTCTTGTTTTTATCACTGTCGACGGCAGCAGCAAGGAGGAGAAGAAGCTATCTTATTTTATTTTCTTTCTTCCAAGTTTCAGTTTGTAGTATGAACAAATCCTCCATTGTTGTTTTCTTTCTAGCTATGAACTAATTCTCTTTTCTAGATCAAGAGGGATGCAGCTGCCTAATTTCTTTTATGGTTTAATTACTCCTCAAGCAATTTCCTTTTTCGTGCTCTTGATTGTTTTGTGTGAGCTTTATTCGAGGAATGAGACTGGCCATCTTTAGTTCTTGCCTCAGGATTTAAATCAAGTACCGACAGGAGAAGTTTAAATCTGGAAAAACACAAATCAACCTTAATCTAGAGACTGAAAGGTAATAGAATGTTGTGGAATTAGTAACAACACAAAACATTATTGCTCTTAGGAATAGGTTTGATCCACGACAATGGTAAGATTGACCTCTGGAACGAAATTATACCTCCAAAAGTCGATAATTTCACCCTAGGCTGTTACCCATCAAGAAAACGAATACAAAGGTTGTAGGGTTTTAGCAAATAGTGTCACCCAGTTCGCGGACACGTAACAGAGTCACCCTTTTAGCAGAATCTGGAGAATAATTAGGGCACAAAAGGATAAAGTAGTGAACCCCGATTGATCTAGACTTTCCATAATCTGATTTTTTCACACAATTCACAGTTTATTTGCATTTATTTTATTGTTGAACTCGATTTCAATTCATATCTCCAAATCAATTACGCTCTTTTAGTGTTTTCTGCCTAACGGAGTGAGTCTGTTGATTAATTATTTTGCCTAGTCCCTGTGGATACGACCTTGTGTGCCACCTTGATCTGTGCACTTGCAAATTTTTATGCATCACTTGTCTTCTGAATCTCTTTCCCTTTTGAGGTAGATGATGATGAATCCATACTCCTTTGCTTCTTCTTCTCCGCGGATGCATTCATAGAGTTTTGCGAATGAGCATTAGTGGATGTTCCGGACTTCTGTTTTGGCGGAGGTTTCTCTTTTTTTTTTTAAGAGTCAACCTTCTTAGTAGGAGTGCCCTTTCCGGAGTTTGTTTTCATACTTGCAATACAGAGACTTTTACTGTTTAGGGTTTAAGAGTTTGATGGAATTTGGAGGTAGAGATAATATCGGGTTTGTGTGTGAGAGGGATAGTGTAGGGGAGAGAATATGTCTCACGGAAATAGGGAGCGGTTTACTCGCATTAACTTCTCCACTACACTTTGTTTTTCTCTGACCAGTATGGGAAACATAAAAAGGTAACTACCTTTTCCGAGGAGCTTGACCCGAAACAGAAGAACTAGGACCCCTTTGCGGGATTGAAAAGGCCTTGGTAGACGAGTTTGATGATGAGGATGCGCCACCCTCCACAATTTTTGAGAAACCCTCATCAATGCTCGCTCGCCTGATCTTCTTGGCTGCCCACAACACTTTTGTGAACACCAGGATTAATTTTCTCGTTGCCATTGCCGAGACGTTTGTTTTACTCGAGGATACCAAAGGGATCATCTGATTCTGCCTCTTCAACAACCTCTGGTTGTTTCCCTTTGCATTCGAGTCACGCTTCTTTCTGCCCGGCGACATCCAAAGAATATGGGACCACAATGATACTCTGATCATCAGCATCCTCATCACCGATGTTCTCCTTTTTTGCATAGAACGGAATACCAGGTTACGCCCTCAATAACAAACACATCAAAGATCTTGTTACCAATACTAGTTTTGAATTTGCGGCCTATTGGACTCCTGTATGAGGCTAAGATTTGAATTCTCGCTACCCCCAGATCATGACTGTTGTCCATGTTGTTCAGAAGCTGAACAAAATCACCGAATCTCACTGCAATTAGACTAAAAAATTCATCGCACCATGCATTTGGTGGAACCCCATAGACATTCAACCAACACAACCTCCTTCTTGCTCCATCACCCTCCTCCCAAGCTTTCAACAACTCGAAGCAATTATTGTTCCATTGCTTAACAGACCTGACACTCTTCAACATTTGCTCGCAAGAAGCAAAAACTAGGAGAGCAGGATTACCCCTCATGGATTTGATACTGACAGAAGTGCCGACAACCTTCCCCAGATAATTCCGACATTAAGACATTGAACGCGCCTCACGCGCGGTCTAATTATATTAGTTTTAGGTCCATTTTATGAAATGATGGCTTTTGAGGGAGGTTATCATCGGAAAGGTAGCGTCGGGGGTCAACAGAGTTGTCACTACTAGCAGTATGATAGGAAAGTAGATAGAGGGGATGGATCGAGTAAGCAAGTCGGAGTGGAGCGATCAAAAGGAAGGCCGCTTTATTTCTCTAGGTGGTTGAGGTCTTATGTCCAGAGAATGGTTGATAATTCTAGGGCAGTTACTATGTTTGTGGAAAGTTTAAATATTAAGTGGGAGGCGGTGGACCTCTTCAAAGAAATGTCACGAATCGGGAACGTGATTGATATCTTCATCCCCGGAAAGCCAAGATGCAATGGGGTTAGATTCGGTTTTATAAGGTTGGAGCACACTGGGAAGATCACAGAAGTTATAACTAGGATAAATCGACGGCGGGGTGATGGTATTGAACTTTGGGCAAATATTGCCAAGGCTAGGTGGAACAAGTTGGCGTCTCATTCGGTTCCTCCGAGATGGAGGTTACCAAGGAAGGGTGGAGATGATCGGCTCAGGAAAAAGGATAGTGATGGTGCTGCCTTTGTGAGAAAGAGCTTGTCTTTCAAAGAAGTAATTGGGTCAGATAAAAAAGTGGGGTTTGTGGTACAGAATGACAATAGCTTTGAGGCTAAAGGTGCTTCAATTGTTTTCACTCCTAACAGTGAGTGTATGGATCGCATGAAGAAGTGCGCCTTCGGAGTTATAAATGAAGAATTGGATTTTAATTGACATACTATTTATTTTTTTATGAAAGCGATAGTATTGTATTAATAAGAGATATATCTCAGGGTTAGGCCAAGATGAGTTTGATTTTCCATGCAAAAGTGCTCCAATGGATGGCAAGTATCCCTCAAGAGTGCCGTCTTGATTTTAAACCATTCGGGTTGTACGAGCTGTTCTCTCTGGGCCTCGTGAAGATGGATCTAATTATAATCATGCTTCTGCTCTATTCTGGGACCAAGATCATCGTGTCTTCCATTTCAACTCGGGCCGTCTAGAATTATGTCCATCAGTTGGTGAGCTCAATGCTTTCCTATGTGCTAAGGATATTGGTAATTTTGCCATGGTTTCTTCTGCTAATCATATAAAGAATGAATTCAGCCAATTCTTTCACTAGTTGTCGGACAAATTGATTTCCTCATGAACTCCAATGATTTCCTAGACTTAGCCAAGCTAATGGACCTATACTTCTCCGGTGATCCATTCCATGAACATCCCCAAGAATCTCATCTTGAATGGAGGAAAAAGAAGCGCAATACTGCATTTGCACTTATGATGATGAATGAATTCTTGTTAGTTGGATCCCCCGACATATGCTCTTTCAGTGTAGGCGCACTAGTAGCCTAGTTGTACGACGAAAATAGCCTCATTCCCATGATTTTATGAAAATCCCTCAACTACTTGGACAACCTTTCGATTGACCCCGAACGCCCCCTGTCTGGTTCCCCTTTGCTTCTTCAGGTAATCTCTTTCCCTTTTCTCATCCAATCGCTTCATTCCTATAACTTCAACTCTTGACCAGTCAAAAGAGGACATTGGCATGAGGACGAACCCGAGAGATGAGTCGTTGGGGGAGGATGAGCAGCCAGTGTATGAAGCCCAGAGTCTCCAACAAGAAAGGGAACTGCAATTCACATTTAGGGCCCTAATGAACAAGTTGGAGGAGACAGTCCTCCGGAGAGTCCTGCTTGGGCAACCACTTGCCCAGATAGCCATGACACAATTCCCGGATGCTATGGGGCAATACCCTCTGGTCGAAGATGTGATAAGGGGCATTCAACTCCAAAATGCTGCACTGACTTGGGAAAGCATGAAGGCAAAGGAAACCCTCTGGGATTGCATTAGAGAAATGAGGGAGATTAAATGGGATGATTGGGATGATGCTTCAAGGTCTCACGAATGCTTGAAACCTCAAGATGGCATGATGGATATTGAGGAAGACAAAGATGATCTAGAAACTGAAGATGAGGCAATGGTTGTTGAAGTCCAACAGGATGATCCAAGAGAAACCGTTACTATAGTCCCAAGAAGGAAGTAATGTACCCAAACACGATAGAATGGACAATGGAAAAGGATCCTTAGAAATGCCAATTGGGGTTGATGGTGTTTTTTTAGTTATAAATGTCGAGTCTGTTATTTGCATTTCTAAATAAAAAGAGGTCATGGTTTATCCTTTTTAACCTCATCCTAAAGGGTCAATATCGTTAGTCTTATGTTTTTGTTGTTCAATTTCTGTGGAATGAATGGAAGCCTCTGTCTTCTCATTTACGAAGATAATGTTCTGAATCTTGCCAAAATTTGTTAACTTAGCCTAGGAATTATAAAATGAACTACAGAGACCGGATCCAGTAAACTGATTTTACTTTAGATTCATCCTAAGCCTGGCTTGTAAAGTCATCTTCCTGAAAAAAAAACATGAAAAAAAAGGGAAAAGAAAAAAAAGAAAAAGAAGAAGAAAAGAAAAAAAGAAAAGAAAAAAGGGGAAGAAAAAAAAGAGGAAAAAAGGAGAGGAAAAGAGCTTCACAACCAATGTGCCATTTAAAATCCCTGAGAAAACACTCTTTAAGGATTTTCGATCCTAATTCATGAAAATTGAACATCATCTCTTTACTGGTACGTAGGTAACTCAATGATGGGCTCTGTCTAAACAATCCTGGTTCCTAAGCTAAGTTAATAAAGGGGTATGGTAAGGTTCAAATTCGGGTTGTACCTGTCAAGGAGAGTCCTTAGTGATCGGAACTTCCCACAGTATGTTTCCGTTAGCAAATGGAAAAAAGACTAAAATTAAGTCACCACCTGATGATATCACCACAAACAAGGAGGTTACAAGCTCTCCACCTTCCATCGCTGCGCAACCTGAAGAAAGGAACTGGAAAAGAAAAGAAGAAAAGGGAGGGGAATCAGTCCGCTAGGTTGAAAACCAGAAAGGGCGACCTAGGCAAAAATTAGGGCACACCTGCTAGGTTGAAAACCCGAAAGGGCGGCCTAGACAAAAATTAAGGCTAACGGTGTTTGGGGAAACTTGGGATCATGCTCATTGCCCTTAATGTTGTTGGCTGAAACAATCTCTCACAATTCACCCAATGGATAAGAATGTGGAATCTCATGACCTTGTGGAAACTCAATAAACCAATACCTAAGCCAACTTAAAATACGACTTGGTGATTTTTGAAAATTTCATACATGGTTGCATTTCACGGGATGGGAGCATCCACCCTCTCTAACACGAGTGGTCAATTCCCATATCCGGATGGCCTTGGCTGTCAAAGTAGCCTTCGCCCACCCGAGCAATGTCCAGAGTCAGAATGCCTCAGCGGCCGGGACCTGTCACTAGTAGGGGAAGTCAGTGAAATCGTGGGAAGAGGAAATACTTGGTATAATTGTCAAGAAAGTACCGTAGCGATGTCAGCCATGAAGGATGTGAAATCGAGTGGAAGATCCTTGGTGAAGGGCACCCGACAGCGTCTATATGCATCATAAAAAAACTCATAGTCAGCTTCACATGCCGGAAGAACAGGGCCAGAAGCAGAAGATGTTGTTTTGGTACTTTTCTTCTTTCTGGCAGCTGAACTCTACCGAGAGGGCCCGCACTAGTCACTGATCCTCTCGCCTCTAGAGTGGTCAAGGGCAACATCAAGAATGTGCTGATGAAGGAGGAATAGGCACAAGAGCTGGTCAAATCATCAGCATGCCAATCCAAGCGGTCATATTTGGTGACCTCACCCAGCTCGTTAATGTCTCGCATGGAGAGTGGCGGATCGGATGGCAACAATAGCCCACCTAAAGTCTGTGCACAAGCGCGCTCCCCAAAGTACCATACCCGCATGTCGGGTTAGCCGATCAAGAATCAGAACAGATCCATTTCTAAGGCTAGAGCACCATCGCCCACCAGCCTATCTTGATAAGCCTTGAAAGGAGTAAACCAGATCTGCCAACAAACATTCTATAACAAAAAGAAAAGTGGGGATTCTCAACCAATAAATGAAGATGGGGAAGAGAAATTACCTCTCCCGATATGGCAACCCGTTCTATGTGATGCCAAGCCCATTCCCGATCATGAGCATGACTCTGAGTCCCTCAGTTCTGAGAACCCAAGTGGAGAGAAACAGGCCACATCTCCTTGTCAGATGGCAACTCTAGAGCGGATAATCCAAGGTACTCCTAACCCCACACCTGTGAAAGTCACCTAGTTAAAGTGGAAAGGGGGATGACTAAATAGGACAAAGAAAACGAAGGTAGACGACACACCTCCTAGATCTAAGCTGAGCCATAGAAGTACTTGGCGGTAACCTGAGAGAAATTGGTCATCTCTCGACAGGCATTCGCGAAGCCTGCCGAGCCCACTCAACTCGTGGTTTGTCTAGATGGACAAGTCAATCCAGCAGGTCACAGCGGACCCGCTATCCGATGCAAAGAGGGTCCTGTACATGCTCACCAAAATCAAGCCCCGAGCCCGCTGCTCGACTGTCCCAGAAGACCGACTGTCCAGCAAAGCATCCTGCAACCATTTAGGCAACACCTCGCCCTGGAGAATCCATCGGATATAAGGTCCACTAGCTCCTGGAATCGATCAATGCCTAGTTTTTGGTCAACGACGTCTGGAGACCCCCGGAATAGCAATCCGGTGATATGAGAGAAGTCTGAAGGGGTCATCGTCATCTCCTCACAGGCTAAGTGGAAAGTGTTGGAGGTGTTCGACCATCTCTCGCCTAAAGCCAATACCGCCTGCAAGTTAACCCTGTCCCCTCGGAAAGGACAAAAGAAATCCCACACCTACTCTTCTGATGATTTCTTGGATGGGCTTATTCTTCTTCACATGCGTAAGGATGAGGTGACGAGTATTAGCCCCGGCATGGCCCTGCTTCCGATCATTAGGATCCTATGTAGATATACCAAAAGAAGTCAATGCTCATGCCAACTCGGGCTCGGCAAAACCAAACCAAGATCACATACATCAAGACATGCATCATGGGGATGGGATTACATACTAACATCATGATTTTCAGCATCAAAACACAGTATCATTTACAGGTCAAAACACAAGAAATTCACAAAACCCTCCCCGACAAAGTTTAAAATTGACCAAAATTAGGACAAGCCCACCAATAACAGTCACCCAACATCAATTATATGCATTCATAACAACGAAACAACACCCGAATCATCCAAAACCATCAAAGTTCGGCAAGAACCCTAAACCCCCAATTTGGCAAAACTTCAATTTGTGATTTCTTGTGTTTAATCCATGAAATAAGCATATGGGAAAGCAGTATAGACATCTTAGGTGCATTTCTAAATAATCAAACATAACATGCAACACATAAATTCGAATTGAAGCGGCATATGGACATAAACTCGAATTTCGATCAAAATGAGGATTCAATGGGTTTTTGGTCTTGAAAATCACTTACTTGGACTTTGTGGAGTTGAGTAGAGATGCGTCTACTAGGAGATTTCAACAAAAAAAATCCATCTTCTCCTCCGGATTGGATTTTGGGCGATATTTCTTCACAGACTCTTCCCGCAATTTCCGAAGATTAGATTATGTTGATGCCATGGAGGAGGAACGAGGGAGCATGGGAAGAACTCTAAAGTATTTTGGGTAATAAAATTGAGAGGTTTTGGTAGTTTGGGAGTGTTTTGGGAGTGAAATAGAAGAAGAGAGAGGGAAAAAGGGGTTTTAAACCAGCACTGGAACCGGCGGTCATGGCGGGAGGACCGCCCAACCTTGGTCGTCATCCCTGCATGACTGCCGGGCTCTGGCGAGCTTCCCCACATAACCGCCACATCCATTTTAATCCCCTTCTCATTTTTCGTGGGCCCCGGCCCCGAAACGACTTTTTCTCTGAAGTAAGAGGTGTTGCTTGAATCGAACTAGGGGCATGATGTGCCTGCGCTCAGGCAAGGGGAAAGGCGACTCTTCGTTTGTCTAGATGGACAACTGACGCCAACAGGTCACATTGGACCCTGTCACTGCCCGTTGCAAAGAGGGTCCTGCACATGCTCACCAAAATCAAGTCCCGAGCCCGCTGCTCTACTATCCTAGAAGACCGACTGTCCAGCAAAGCATCCTGCAACCACTTCGGCGACACCTCGCCCTGGCAAATCCATCGGGATACAAGGCCCACTAGCTCCTAGAATCGATCGATGCCTACTTGCTGGTCAACCACGACCGGAGACCCTCGAAATAGCATTCCGGTGATATGAGATAAGACTGAAGGGGTCATCGTCATTTCCCCACAGGCTAAGTGGAAAGTGCTGGTGGTGCCCAACCATCTCTCGCCCAAAGCCAATACCGCCTGCAAGTCAATCATCTCCCCTCAGAAAGGACATAATAAATCCCACAACCGACTCTTTTTCTGATGATTTCTTGGACGGGCTTATTCTTCTTCATATGCGTTAGGATGAGGTGGCGAGTATTAGCCGCGGCATGGCTCCGCTGTCGATTGATAACATCTAACTGTTAGTGTTTTTATGATGGTTTTGAATGGCTTTTTCTATGTATTCTTGATCGATTATGTGTATAATCCCTATATTATTGTGTGTTTTCATGCATTGTGTCAATTAGTACTGCAATTTTGCTTATTAAGTTTTTTTATCTGGAATTTATTATTTTTATTATAGAGTAGAAGCTTTTTAGCCAAGTTTGGAAACTAGGCCCAAGTCAGGAAACTTTCTAGAGTGAGCACAACCAACTATTTTGAAGATTTCAGAAGTTCTAGGCAACGAAATTAAGTGAGACCAACTAGAGACGAAATTAGACTTCCATATATTTCTATGGATTAAATTTCATAATTTGTGGATGAGTCTACAAGGAGCAGTAATTATTTGAATCCAGCCCAGGATGCAAATTTTTCTGTGCCGACCCAAGCCCAGTGTTTCGGTGATATCTTGAGCTACAGAAGTCCAATTGAAGAGTTCTTTTTATGAAACGAAAGCTGTGAGAATTATCTAGAATTTTTTAGAAGAGAACAAGATCAATGGGCCGACTGATGATGCAATTTTACTTCGTTTATTCCCATTTTTTTTGTAAGGAAAGGCTAAGAAGTGGTTAAAGTCAGGAGCAGCTGGGACATACAAGACGTGAGAGGAGCTTTCAAAGGCTTTTCTTGCAAAATACTATCCACCTAATAAAGCAGCACGTATGTGAAGGCCCTCTCCCCGAGGGACCCACCATATTCAGGTATTGTTACATCACATCCCTCAGCCCACACCTTTTGGGTTTAATCCTTTACCATGCTGCAGCACTAGGGATTCGAACTCGGGACGTGATGCTTTTTATCCCCCTCAAGGAGAGCACCTTCACCAATTCATCTGCAGAGAGGGTTTTCGTGGGTAATGGAGTTCGTGGTCGTCGGGATTGGGGTAGTTAGTAATGGTAGAGGTAGTAAGATTGTTGAGAAGATTAATGGCATGAATTCTCTTGAGGGTCCTTTCATTGCTAATCTGGCTAGAAGCAAAGTGGAGGGGAAAGGGAGGGCGGTTGCTAGGGAAACTGTTATACATGGTGATACTAGCAATGGTCAGGTGAGGGATGGATTTTTGTTTTCACAGGCGGTGGGACGTTTGCCTTCTAGTTTGAACCCCCCTCTGGTGGTTCCAGTGGAGAATGAGAAAGGAGTAGTGGGTAGGAAAGTTGATGGCGAAGGTGTCAGTTTTCGCTATGAATCCACTCGTGATAATCTTGATTTCTTACAGACTTGTGCTTT
Source organism: Turnera subulata (assembly GCA_028386065.3). Lineage (NCBI taxonomy): Eukaryota > Viridiplantae > Streptophyta > Magnoliopsida > Malpighiales > Passifloraceae > Turnera > Turnera subulata. Next base: position 71,658 of record JAKUCV010007292.1, read on the forward strand.
TGGGGTTTTAAGTGATGGGATTGAGTGGCAGAATGCAGCATAGATGCTTCTGGAGATGTCTAAACATTGCACTGGGGTGAAGAGATTGGGAGGAAGCTATATTCTAGTTCATTTCCAATCTAGAAAGGCGATGATTGAGTGTGTTGAAGCTATGAAGGCCAGTTCTGAAGAATTATTGGATCTCTTTAAAGCGTGGGAGGAGGGTGATCATGCCACTCATAGACTGTGTTGGCTGAATGTACTGGAACTCCTCCTCAAGCTTGGTGTGAGGATTTCTTTAGACACATAGCAATCCATTTTGGAAGATTCGTCAGACTTTTTAACGATTTAACCTGCAGTGATGACTTGGCCGTAGCTAGAATTCAGGTTCTAACCACATATAAGGCTCCCATTGCTATAACCTTCAAAACAAGGATTGGAATTAAGGTGTTTGAAATATCAGTTATGGAGGCTCAGGTTTGTGCCTCGTTAGAGTGTGATGCTGGTTTTGAAAGCTGCAATATTAGAGCTCCGGTTGGGCCCGATAATTTGGTTCCAAATTGGTCTGTCAGTGCTGAGTCTGGGTGTTGTCGTCCGATGGGGAGTAGACTTGATCAATCTAAGAAATTGAAGGCTCATGAGGGGAGGGATGGCTCCTCTGAGGAGTCCACTGATCCTTTTCGGATAAAGGAGACAATTAAAAATATGGAGGAGTCGGCAAAAACTGTTTCTTCAGCTCTGCCAGAAGTGTCGAGAGTCTCCGAGTCCATAGAGACGGGTGAGGTTCATCCTCTTCGGGTGATCGAGAGAAGGTTCCCAGGATGTTGGATAAGGCTGAGTTGAATAGGAAGCTCAGGTTGAAACGGTTCAAGATTATTACCAAGACGGGCAGTCTTCGTTCTCTTCAAACTGGTGACAGTTCTACACAGAATAGGGACATAGCTCGAGGCAATACAAGAGTGCAAGTAGTGGAGGATGCTCAGCCTCCTTCCTCTTTTACATCGGAAGAGGTTGAGAAGACGATGGCAGTGGGCAGGGAGCTTGGTTTGGATATGGGGGACGAAAACCAGGAGGTACAGCGGGTTGTCCAAGATTTGGTCCGAAAGAGGCCTTCGATTGGGTAAGGTCTCGAGCTGAACTTTGAGTAGTATTGTTATGCTTTATGTGTCCTGTCTCCTTTTCCATGTTTAGTGTTTTGTCGTGGAATGTGAGAGGGTGTGGTGCTGCACATAAACGCTCACGGATTAGAGAGCTGGTTTTCGAGAATTCTGCAAAATTTCTATTTATTTGTGAAACAAAATGTAACGGTTGGTCTTATCCCGAATATTCCTCAGTGTGGGGTCGTGGCATTTTTGATGTGGTGGAGGTTCCAGCAATTGGCAATTCTGGCGGGTTGTCACTTCTTTGGGATGTTTCTTATTTCAGTTGCGATAATTGGACAAAGGGGAACAATTGGATCGTGGTAGAAGGGAAGATCAGAGGGGGGCAACGCCTTGTCTTATGTGGGGTCTATGGACCTGCTAACGTGGATGATAGGATTTCAGTCTGGGAGGAGCTTGAAGCCTCTCTTTCAGGTTTCTCTTGCCCAAGAATCCTAATAGGAGACTTCAATGAGATTCTTAGCCCAAGTGAGAGATTGAGTGGCCGTATATGTCGAAGGGGAGCTGATGCCTTTGCAGGTTTTATTTCATCCCTGGCCTTGTGTGAGGTTGAACTGCAGGGCCGTAATTTTACATGGGGAAATTCCCGCGCTGCTAGCAAGATAGACCGTGCTTTTATGGACCCGGATTGCTTTGCATTATTCCCGACAATTAGTCTCACTGCTGGTAGTAAAGGGGATTCCGATCACTGTCCCTTGTTCTTGGCTCAAGATGAGTATAATTGGGGGGTTAAACCTTTTAGGATTCTTAATTGTTGGGTCAAGCATCCCTCTTTTGAGGAGACATTGAAGGTGAAGGTGCTCTCCTTGAGGGGGATAAAAAGCATCACGTCCCGAGTTCGAATCCCTAGTGCTGCAGCATGGTAAAGGATTAAACCCAAGAGGTGTGGGCTGAGGGATGTGATGTAACAATACCTGAATATGGTGGGTCCCTCGGGGAGAGGGCCTTCACAGAAAAGGCGCCTTTTTTTGTGAAGGCCTTCTCTCCGAGGGACCCACCAAACCCAGGTATTGTTACATCACTCCCTCCGCCCGATTAAATCCTTTACCATGCTGCAGCACTAGGGATTCGAACTCGGGACGTGATGCTTTTTATCCCCCTCAAGGAGAGCACCTTCACCAATTCAGCTGCAGATGAGTTGGTGAAGGTGCTCTCCTTGAGGGGGATAAAAAGCATCACGCCCCGAGTTCGAATCCCTAGTGCTGCAGCATGGTAAAGGATTTAATCGGGCGGAGGGAGTGATGTAACAATACCTGAGTTTGGTGGGTCCCTCGGGGGGAGGGCCTTCACATGGGCCCACCTTAAAACCATCTCCAGACACTATATGTCCGAGAAATTCATGGAATACCCCATGCATCACACACATGAAAACTGCAGGGCATTTGTCAACCCTAATGGAACTACTACGAACTCAAATGACCATACCAAGTGCGAAAGCAGTCCTTGATATGTCCTGTTCTACAATCCTGACCTGATGGTACCCGGATCGCAAATCAAACTTTGAGAACACAGATGCTCCCTGCAACTGATCCAGCAAGTCATCAATCCTAGGCAATGGATACTTGTTCTTCCCAATCACCTTGTTCAACTGCCTGCAGTCTACACATATTCACATACTTCCATCTTTCTTCTTCACAAATAGCACCGTGGCACCCTATGGTGAAGTGCTCAGTCTAATGAAACCCCATTTTTTTTTGTAACTCCTCCAACTGCTTCTTAAACTCCTGAAGTTCAGTCGGAGCCATCCTATAGGATGGAATGCAAATAGGAGCAACTCCCGGTACCAAATCCACTGTATACTCAACCTCACGCTCCGGAGGTAAACCTGGTAACTCGCTGGGAAAAACATCTAGAAACTCCCTCACTATCGGGATATCCTCCAAACCCAGCACTGGTACCATAGAGTCTACCACATGGGCAAGGAATACATCACATCCTTCCCGTATCAATCTGAAGGCTTGCATGCCTAAAATGCAACTTGCTGAAAGAGCTCTCCGCCCCCAACAACCACCAATCTACACCCTAAAAGAGAAGACAAGAACATTTCTTTGGCCCGACAGTCCATCGTTGTCTGGTGTTTGGATATTCGATCCATGTTTGGTATCACATCAAACTCACCTCAGTCCAACACAATAAGATCAAAAAAAAATTGATCAACAACTCCGTCGACACACCTCGGCAACCCGATCCACAACAACATCGCCAGAGACCTTAACAGTCATGACAGCATCCTTTTTGGGATAACAACCACAGCGGTTATAGCAGCCACATAAAACATCTTTTAATCCAATTTCGATATTGGATGATACACAGCTACAGAACATGCCATCACCGTTACCCCCAACTGGGTAATACTACTCTTCAGCATTAGACTTTAACTGTTCCACATGGAGAGATAACGTCGCAACGACACATCACTCGATGTTTAGGCATGAAGAACGATGACTCTATCCCGCTGGCGAAATGAACTTCACATGATGCGTGGAAACCGTCTTAAATAGACCCTAAGAACATAGAGTGAAAGAGCCATTGCCAACAACACAGAGATTCATTGACCACGTCGGTCAATCCACACGAGATACTAGCAAGCCTTTCAAGACCAAGAAGATATAATCCATTGATACACCAAAGAGAATTACAAGCCGAAGCTTAAAGGTTTACGTATATTCCAGGAAACAGTGGTCACACCACTTAAGCCTACATCGACAACAAAGGTCGATAATATTGGTTCCGGGTCAGTCCGACCCTCAGCATATAAGTACTGGCCTATCGGATCCATATCGACACCTATATGAATGCAAACATGTCACAAAACTGTTTTAAAACGACACAAAATCAGGAACAGACTTATGCACAAACAAATCACAATAAGACACTTCTTAAAAACAAAGGACCTAAAGCCTGCTCCACTACCAAGCTGAAACGACCGCATCCCAAAATCAAATATACAAACACAAATTACCATGAAAAGACAAAAATGCCCTTGAGACCAGGGATGCTAAATTCCATGTGAAACATATCATCAAATTATAGGAAAAAACAAATTATACATCGGGATGCTAAAAGACTCAAAAACAAATTAGGCTTATCAAGCCAAGCAAACACCGGTAAACCAACCAGAAAACAACAGTGTTCAATCCAAATAATACAAAACAACATCCCGATAAGTTATGCAGTGAAAATCAATAACGAGTCTAATGAAAAATACAAACATATGAAGTGTCAACCTATGGATCCGTCCTCGAAGGAAAGTAGGCACAGTTACCTGAATACGTCCCCGATCCACGATCAGTCAACCTGTGTCTAAAAGTGAGGGGTGAGACCAACCACTGTCTCACCATAAACAAATAAACCAGAATATACATATACAAATCAACCGCGAGTACATCAGTTCCTGGCAGTAATAGCCACAGTGCACAAAACAAAGTCAACATCAGACTTTTATCCCACACTTAACTCAAATCATCTTATTGAAGTGATAGTTTATCCTTTATTAACTTTGAATATTTTATTAGGGCCCTCTACTGTGTGCGTCGGGCGCGGTAGCGACTGGCCAGCTCCCCAGGGCATATGCCCAATATATATATATATATATATCAACACAACGGAATAAGTTCCGAAAAAAGAAAACCACTGACAACCAAGTGGCCGACAGCTCTAAGAGGGGTGCTCTCCTCAAGGGAATACATAAACAAGAATCTTGGAGCACACCCGTCAGTCTCCAAGTCGCCGGCTCTGTGAGAGGTGCTCTCACCAAAAGAATAGGTAATAACAAATAACCAAGGGGTACACCCGACAATCCCCAAGGCGCCAGCTCTGTGAGGGGTATTCTCACTAATATACTAATCGAGCGGCGTACCCATCAATCCCCTCGTCGCCGTCTCTATGAGTACTACTCACTATCATAACAGGACCCGAGGAGTACCCTCTCTCCCTCTCGGTGCTACCGGTCAACAGCCCCACAGTAGATCGCATATTATTCAGAATCATTAATTATTAGTTATGCCTGAAGTATAAGGTGATCCTCAAAGTGTGTATGCAGGTGGTGTGCCACCAACGATAGTCTCTAAGCCGAGCCTAAAGTTCTCATTAACACATGATATAGGCAAAACAACACATACCATAAAACAAGGCAATACTAGCCCATAAATAATTAACACAGCATCGTTAGACCAAATTAATTAACATGGCATCACCAACACACAACAATTAGTAAGGCATTATCAGCTCACAACAGTTAACATGGCAACAAAGTGCATATGCAAACAGGCACACAACACAGCCAGAGCATGTATCACAACAAGCTGAACCAGACATATAATTCTTGCAACATTTATCCATTCACCACACGATGTACCAAGACTATTAACCTGAGTACCGCAAGCAGTAAAGCATATAATGGTTTATATGTCCTCACCTTGGCCATATTAATTGCCTCAGAAAATGAAACCTTGTCATGCCTCAACATATCCTATATCCGTAAGATCCTACGAATACACACACCACATAAGATTTTTATTTAACAACTAAATAAATACATGCCAAACACATGATCCCGGGTTCACCCAAACAATTCTTAAACTCTCACGGAACCCATCCATTAGATCTTTAGTCCTTCAGTCCAATTATCTAATAATACTTATAAAGCCCCAAGTCAACCATTGAACCTGAAACCCAATTCATGGATTAATCTTTGTTTTAGGCCTAAAGCCCATCTCAAGTAAATTATTGGCCTAAAGCCCATATCATCAAAATCCATCACTAAACCCAACCATGTCCTTGGGCTTAGAGCCCATTCATTTTAATTCCAAAATTAGTACATCCAAGGTTCAGTGTATCGTTATTGGGCCTGGGCCCAGTTTCTTAATTCTCGCTTTGAGGTATACCCGAGCCCAAGGTCATCTGTCCTACAAAAACTACGCACGTCGGAAATATTCCGGCCACGTGCCACTCTTCCCCCCCCTCCCCGCTCACGGGTTCTACTATACCCTGTTATTCCTAATACATCAATTATACCCTTTAATATAATGCACAATACATGCCGTGGATGGAAATCAAATTACAGCATCATCAGAAATAATACCGTTAAAAGCCGAAGAAGATTTCTTCCTACAGGAATAACACCAACTCACCGGAACAGCAACCCTCTCGCCGGATTCCAGGCACTCCTTACCGGAACAGTAACTGAACTCAAAGGAACAAAAACACCACTAACGGTAAAAAGGATCTGTCCAGGCAGCAACAGATCCGCGAGTGAGGCCTCTGTACTCCACAACGACACAACCCGAGCCACTGAAAGCCCAGCGACCCGACACCACAGCCTCAACAAACCTCACCTCAGAACCACCCGACCACCACCACCCGGGCACCGCAACCACCAACTTCAGTCCGACCCGGACCCATACTAGGACGCTGCTACCCCCGGCCAAGCACGACCACTGCGCCCAACAAAGAACTACCACCAGAACAACAACAACAAAGGAACCCAAATGGGTGAATCCTACTACACAACAACCTCAAATGGCCAATGAAACGAACTAAAAAGGATGAGGAAAGGGAAACCCATGGCTTACCAGCAATATGCGAAGGCGGCTAACGGGCGGCGATTCGAGTCAAGATCCCGAGCCCAAATCGCGTGCAAGCCGGCGCTCCTGCCACAGGCTCTCCTCGAATAGCTCTCCTCTTGTGCAGGTGCTAGAAGTCGATGGCGTCGAGAGGAAGAAGAAGCTAAGGGTGGCGGCGTGCGAGTTTGTGGAGGAGAGAGAGAAGAGAAAAGAAGAAGAGAAGTAGGGAGGCGCCGTCAGGTGTGGGGGAGAAAAGAAAGAAAAGAGGGAAGGAGGAAAAGAAGAAAGAGGAGAGGAGAGTTTTTAGGGTTAGGCCGGCTCAGTCCCGAAATAACGTCGTTTCGGACTGAGGCGCGGTCAACCCTCGCTAGTCAACGCGGTTTCTTCTTCTTTTTTTTTTTTTCTCACTTGACTCCTCAAAACGACGTAGTTTCATTAAAACTACATCAAAAACACTTCCTCAGCCCCCCAGAACTCGAAACGATTCGAAACGGAACCTCGGTTTAAGAAAACTCCAAAAATAAAAGAGAAAAAAAAAACCATGGAAAAAAAAATTAATCCCTTTGACCAGAATTCCTGGAAATTCTTGAGGGTAGGAATGGAGATAAAATTTCAAAAATTTACATAAATTAATGTATGAAAAATCAGGGCATTACAGTACATAATTTTAATTACTAAAATATATTATTAATAAAGGAGATTATTAAATTATATTATTGTTTCTTATTATTATTCCTTTTCATGGTATGAATTTCTATGATAATATTTTTCCGTTATTATTCTTTTGCGTAGTTTTTGTTGACTATTCTACTCAAACTCTTCTCTCCATAATTTTTCTTGATACCTCTTCATATTTTAAGGAGTTGTTGAGAAAATATAAATAAATCCATTATTTAGAATTAGTTTATACAGAAAAATAGGAATTTATAAATCAATTATTATTAATAATATTTTTTAACTTATTAATTTCCTAAATTAAACCATTTTAATTATTAAATTATATTATTAATGTAGGAGATTATTAAATTAACCAATTAGTATTGTTTGCAGTGGCCCCCTCACAAGGGTGACGCGTCGAGCTACGGGGAGAGATTAGTCTGGTAGTGGACTGGGATACTCTTCTAGTATTAAAAAAAAAAAAGAGGAGAATATTAAATTATATTATCATTTTTCATTATTATTTATTTTCGTAGTCGTTGTTCTTTTTGGTAATTTACTTAATTATTGGATTGCAGTTCACTTTTTCTTCATAGTTCTTGTTGATAATAAACTACAAAAACATAGTCATGAATTCCTATGACAATTCTTTTATGTTATTATTCTTTTTCGCAGCCATTGTTCTTATTTGTAGTTTTCATTTACTACTCGACTCTACTTCTCCATAATTCTTCTTGATGACAAATTAAAAAAACATATTGTAACGCCCCGGATTTTTGTAATTGGATTTTTGGGAATTTTTGGAATTTATTCCAATTTTACCCTTGGGGTATTTTCGAGTTTTAGTCGTGGAAATAAATTATTTTCCTTGGGAATGATGTTTTTAGGTTGGCATTATAAGGGGTTTGAGTTTCGTCGGAAACGGGGACTCATCTCGAGGTGAAACGGGGTTTGAACGTAGATATGGTCTAAACTACGTCGCTTTGTTTAATGGAAAAAAAAAAGGATGTGGGCGCGTTGACCAGGCAGGGGGTTGACCGCGCCTGAGCGGACGACGGATCGTCCACTAGGGCGGCAAACCCTAGCCCGATCCCTTTTCTTTTTCTTCTCTTCTTCTCTTTTCTCTTTCTTCTCTTTTCCTCCTTGCCGCCGCTCCTACCTCCCTTCCTTCCTTCTCCTTCTCTTCTTCTCCTCTCTTCCTTTTCTCTTTCTCTTCTTCACTCTCCCTCTCTTCTCCCTCCTCCTCTCCTCCTCTTTTTTCCTTTTCTTACTTCTTGACGAGGAAACGCCGTCGCCGCCGCCTAGTACTTTTCCTCTCCTCACAGCCCGGGTTCTTTCTTCTCCGAATACCCCGTGCCGTCGCTGCCGCCATTAGTCGCGTAAGCCCGACTCCCTCTTTCTTTTCCTTCATCTTTTGCTTTTCTTTTCCCGTTTTTGGGTTTCTTCGTGTTGATGGGTTTTGTGTTGGTTGTTTGTTGTGGGTTTTGTGGTGGCCGGACGGTGGCGGGTCTGTGTGGGTGTTGTGGCGTTTGCTGTTGTTGTCGTCTCAGTGGTTGATGGTTGGGTGGATCGGGCTGGTCATTAGTGGTGGCTTCCGACAGTGAGTGCTTCAGGTTTGAGTCGTTGGTCTATTGCTGCAGATTTGAGTTGAATTTTTCCGGTAAGGGTTCTTTTCCCAATTCTGTTCTTGAATCAATTTAAGGAGTCAAGGTTGTTACGTTGTTAATCATGTATGGCTGAGTTGAATACGGTATGAGTGTTGTTTTGCTGGTGGCAGAATTGCTGTGATTGGTTTTTGGAGGTTGTGGAATTTTCTGGCGAGGTTCACCGGAATCCGGCGAGGCTCGGGAATTTTTCCGGCGAAGGCTCGGGTTTCTGTTCCGGCACTTAACGATATTACACCGATGTGTAATTTGGAGTTTTAAATCTCATTCATGGCATGTAATAATTAATGTAGATATAATTCTTGTATCGGGATTTAAAGTTATTTAGTGGAATACCGCGTGTGGGGTTGTGAGTGTGTATAGTCGGGAATTCACCGACACGTGTAGAACCATAGGCCAGGAATAGTTGAGCTCGGGTTGACCTTAGAACGGTTTTAGGAAACCGGGCCCAGGCCCAATATTGAACCTGTGAATAAATCTTGGATTTAAGTAACGAGCTTTGAACCCAATTCTATACCTAGTGATGATGGACCTTAAGATATGGGCTTGAGGCCCGAGGACATAATTGGAAACCTTTGGACTTGGGTAACAGGCTTTAAGCCCAACTTCATAATGGGCTTTAGGCCCGGGATTTCGTTTTGGACTTAGAAGGGCTTTAGGCCCGGAAACTCGTAAAGAACATAATGAGTGGGCCATAGGCCCGGGAGCTACTTTTGGACTTAGTTGGGGCTTAAGCCCGGTGAACCTTAGGTCCCGGTACTCGGAGTTAGGGGAGAGAACATCATGTCAGGCTTAGACCCGGGAAGTACATAATTGGCTAGCTAGGGTCGGGTTTAACTCGGTTGAGCATTTTAGTTATCATGCATGCACGACTTATTGTGATTGTTTGTAATTTGTTGTGTGTGCCGGTATTCAGGCACGGGTAACACCTCGGGAGCTGGAGGATCTGTTTTGAGAAATGCTCCACAGGACAATCGTCGTTGAGGTGACTTTATACGTCTTTTTATGTTTGTATGCATGAGCCTGTTTGATTGGACTGTTTGAGTTGCATGCCTGTTTGCTAACATGCTGTGATCCGTATTGTGTACCTAAGTATACTATTTGCTTATGAACATGATATTTGGATTGTTATGGAATATAACATGTGGAGTGATTTTGGGTGTTTTGTGTGATGTACTGTGGGTCGGAGACCCGGATATTTGACTGAGTTGATTATTCACACAACCCTGTTAGATCACAACTCTTGGCACACATAAATTTCTAACTTGTGAATAAAGATAATGTACAGTAGAAGATAGGCTACTGTGTGCTGATGACCGGTTGGTTCGAGCGGGAAGTGATACCCCTCGGGTTTGCATGCGGGATAGCATGTGATATGCGGATTTGCATATGGGTCTGTAATGACCGGTTCTACCTCCCTCCTTCTACCTCCCCCTTTCTACCTCCCTCTTTCTCTCTGTCTCTCTCTCTCCCTCTATGGATATGTTTGGGCTTCGTGCCTGGTTTTATTTGGGCTTATGCCTGGTTGTCTTATGAGACAGGACCGAGCTCGACGCACACAGTAGGGGGCCCTGAATCATAAATTATAATAAGAAAACTTATCACACAACAAATGGAGAATAATGAATTGTTTGCTTGAATGTCTTGGCATGTTAGTACTAGTTGTTGTATGTTTGCATACTTGTCTTGTATCTCTTCTTTCCTTTCAAACTTGATTCTACATACCTACATAATTAGATTTATACTGCTCACTGAGTAGGCGACTCACATAATCGCCAACGTTGTTTTTCAGACTCTTAGTTAGCGTGCAGTCACTATCTACCCTTCAAGAGTACGGACGTGGTTATCTCAGCAGGTAGCTGTGCCTCTTCTCCCGGTTGGATCCATAGAGCCGACTACATTTCATTTTTACTTTGTTTTTTATTTTATCTTCATCTTCCGCTGCATTGGATTTTGATGAGATGTCATTTTGATTTTGGTTATTTTATCGGCAGGATGCCGGGTTGACTTGAGGCTTGTTAAGCCGGTTTTGTTGTTGCTCTTTATGACATCTCGAAATTTTAAGAGTTTCTTTCCAGATAATGTTTTGGATATTGGATTTCGTGTCCCGGATTTCAGGGGTATTTTGGTAATTTCCTTTGTTTGAATATTTTATTTGGAAAATTGGGACACGGGTGTTTCACATATGTCATAAGCTTTGTGATTATTCTTCTTCATGATTATTCTTTTGGGAAAATACTATTTTTTTTCATGATTTTTTGCTGACTCTTCGGGTCTTCTTTTCGTAGTTCTATTATTCTCAATAATTATTATTCTTCATAATTTTTTTTATTGTTAAGAAAATATAAATAAATTCTTATAGACTAATCATTATCTTTAGAATTACTTATATATAATGTACACACAAATTTTTTTTTCATAATCTAAACAAACGAATTATTTAGAATTAGTCTTTGTATTAGAATAGGAAATTATAAACTAATTATTGTTAATGATCTTTGGTAATCCTTTGATATTCTAAATTATATAATTTTTGTTATTAAATTATATTATTAATGAAGGAGATTATTAAATTATATTATTATTTTGTATTATTATTCTTTTTCGTAAACAATTGTTCTTGTTCCTAGTTTCGTTGTCAATTCAACAGTTCTTGGATTTTTGTTCACCATTTTTTTTGTTGACAATAAATTAAAAACACATATTATATGAGATCTTGTAACTATTCTTCTCCAAGATTATTCTTTTTGATAGACATTATTTTAATTTATAATTTTCGTTGACTATTGATTGTGTAGGTCCAAAGTGCTAAGAGGGGGGGTGAATTAGCCCTTTTTCTCTTAATCACCGATTTGGCGTCGCTAATGCCAAATCAACTTTATATCTAATTCTGAAAAATTATGAACACACTAAAGCACAATTAAGGAGAGGGTTAGAGATATTGGCACAAAGGATTTATAGTGGTTCGCCACACAGGACTACCTCCACTACTCAAGGAGTCCACCTTGAGATTTCTAACCTTCACTAACCATGATTTTTACGGGATCAACCAATAACCTATAGTACAAGGTTTTACCTAGGCTAACCTCTAACCTCTCATACCCACAAAGCTAATCCAAGCTTTGCTCTTAGTTCCCCAGTAAGATATCCCCTATCCTACCTCACTCAATTGGTATCTTCATAGGTTAAACCAACAAAGCCTATCTCTCACAAGTTTTTCTAAGGTGCAACTTGCAAACCTTCTCTTAAAGCTAATCCTAGCTTTGCTTATCACTTATCAGCACAAAGCACTCATACGCTTGTCTAAAATATAACCCTCTCTCAAGATATCTTCATGAGTGACTCACTCAAGAGATTTACAAGTAATGCACAAGGAAGGATCTTTGAACACTCTCAAGCTTAGGAAGAGAGCTGCTGCTAATTTCTCACTTCTTTCTTTATTGGCGGCTCTAACATTCTTCATCAATCAATTTTGTTTATATAGAGGCAAGGGGGAAGAAGCCTCTAAGAGTAACAACTATGTGTCATTGTCAGTTGCATCGTATTCTGGCATGAACAGGGCCACAACATTCAAATATCTGAGTAGTCACTCTCATTCAGCACCTTTTGTGAAGATCAAGGTTGTTGCTCACATGCTGATTCCATATGAACGTTAAGAGAGGAAGCTGCAACTTATTTGAATCATGCTATGTAGTTCCAGAAGTATAGAGTACTAGGTTCTTTTGACTTCCTAGTAATAGGTTAGCTTGACACAAGGACTAAGGAAAGCCAATATTCATCAATCTCCTGTCACTGTCTACAATCTCGAGATTCGGCATCGCTGGCGCCAAATTGTAAATGTATCCGTTTTCCAGAAAGTGGTCTGCACATGCTTAGCAGACTCCTAGGTTTGATGCTCATAGGTTGGACTGAAAAGACATAGAAAGTATAACTTTTAAAATCAGTTTTGCACAAATGCTCCTCCTTAATATATGCTCCCCCTATCTAAAACATTTTTGCAATATAAGAACATCTCATAATTATGCAAGTACTTGCAATCACGCAACACTATTTCTCCCCTTTTTGACATCTCAAAAAGCAAATATGACCAAGTGTGAATTACTGAGAGAAGCGAAATTATAATAGATCAAGATACTACATTCCAAAAAAATTAACAATAAAATGGTAATAAAGCATGGTCAATAGAAACGTCAGCAAACAACGTTAGTCTGATTGTATCCGTTTTTGGCATTACTTAGGCCAAATCGCAACACAAAGGGATAACCATAGACCTGCAGCAAAAAAATGCATTAACACCTAGAGCGACTACCAGGACAAATATCTTCAGAGTTATAAAATTTAGAGCTCAATATTGATCTTCTCTGTATAAGATAAATCGAAAGTGAGCTAAAAGAGGACGATCAAAATTCCTGCATAAAGGTGTTAGTAACTCAACCAAGTGGAAATACTCACGTTTTGGCATCAACCGTGCCAAAAATCAACCCAACGTATCAGTCAACAAGCAAATGTAAGTGTATAACATCAATAATAATATAAATAATAAATAAGAATGTCAAAATAATATGATGCAGTGATAGTGACTCAACAATAATTTTTCTAAAAGCATCAACTAAGAGCTCAAAAACCTCATTAACGGTATATCTCCTATTTTGCATCAATAAAACCAATTAGCACATTACCATAGATAACAAAACATGTAGCATAGTATTAAAAAAAAAAACAATCAACACAATATAGCCATGAAAAATAATATAAAAGCCAAACAAGCAATTAAAAATATGCATATGATATGGGAATGCATGAACCTAAAGAGCAATAGTTGAAAAGGAGTCAAACTCAGTTTAATTGGCAATAGGTTCTTCTTCTTATGGAGTGGCAGCAGGTGATGGATGATAGTAAGAAGATTCTCTGACCTTGGCCAACAATATGTCCTTGCTCTTTTTGCATTTGCATCACCCCTTCAAGTTTTCTATTAGAAACCATCAAGTCTTCCTTCATTCCAATGATTCTTCCATCATCATCATCATACTTTTAAGGCCATATTGGTGTGAAGTTACTCAATCAATTTAAGATTAGGCCTTTCTAGGAAGTGGCGTATGAGTCTCAAAGCATGCTCTTCTTCAACCTTTTCTCAATCTAACAAGCGTCAACTTCTTATGATGGGAACTAAAGAAGCTTCTTCTTCAGACTTGGACTGTTCTTGCTCAATACTAGAAGATTTTCTCATACTTCGGAGTCTGAAATTCTAACAACCTTCTCTTTCCCTTTCTTTGAGAAGCTTTGGTAATAAGTCCTCCTTTTTAGTCTTGTGCTTCTCTTTATTTTCCATTTTGGCATCGTAGAAGCCAAAAGCACTTTCGAACGTCTCCAGATCTGCAGCCAAGTAGCCTTTTCAGGCTCTTCAATAATTATTTCTTCAAGATCTGGTGGTGCTTCAATAGAAAATTTTTATTCTTAATTGTCTCTGATAGTAGCACTTCTATAGTAGATTCAGTCTCAAGTTGACTCGGTTTTCCTTGAGTGTGTTCCTTTGAGCTTCTTCTCATGGATGAGGATTTGGTATTTTTTTCTCCTTCTCAATTCTCTCTAAGACTTGGTGGTGCTTCAACAATTTTTTCTCTTGAATAGTCTTGAGAGGTTAGACTTCAGAAAGTACTTGAAGTTTTCAACTTAACTTGATTCTCCTTGAGGGGCCTTTGCCTTGCTTGAGCTTGGAGGATCATTTTCCATGCTTATTGACCAGAATGCTTTCTCAAAACCATCTTTTGTCCTTTTATTGAATGTTTCAAGGTCTTCTCCAGCAGGAACAACTGCATAATTTAAGGATTGATAGACTTCCAAAGTCTTCAACTCCTACTACAAGTATACTTCTTATTCCATTATGAATTTTGGGTGGAGACAAATAAGGAATTTTGTGTTTAGATCAGTTTGATTTTTGAATTGTATAAGAACAGAGAAGCAAGAGGTATTTCAACCATGGTTAGGATTCTTCTCTCTCCGTTTGTGCAAAGGATAAAGGTAGGGTATGAGAGAGAGAGTATTGGAAAGATAATTGGATAAGTGGATATGAAAGAAACTGATTGTTAGAACTAATGCCTCCTTGTTTCATTTCAGGGTTTTGATAATGACAAACCTTGGCTTAATTGATGACATCCTTGACGCAAAAAGAAATCAAGCAAAGATCAAGAGCTCAACCAAAGTGATCAAAGAATTCAAAAAAAAGAGCAAGAGAAGTTAGGACCCCTTTGTACAAGGTAAACACTCAACTTCTCTTAGGACATTGGCTCAAATAAAATGAATTTTCCTCATGCATCTTCATAAATCATGTAAGTCATAAAACTGGTTTTTTAGTCCTAAACATCGATGTTCTTTTGTCCAACATCGATGTTATTTCATTCAACAAAATCAGGAAAATTGTCGAAGCATAACAACATCGATGTTGTGTCCAAAACATCGATGTTGTACCATAAAACATCGATGTTCTGATTCCAACATCGATGTTGAATCAAGTTGATTTTTAATCTTTTTGCCGAGCCAAAATAACATCGATGTTGGATTATAAAACATCGATGTTCTTGTGACCGTTGGTCACAACATCGATGTTTACAAATCCAACATTGATGTTCATGAAAACTTGTCTTTGAAATAAAATTTTGCCGAAGCCAAAAAACATCGATGTTGGCAAGTTAAACATCGATGTTTCACAAAACATCGATGTTTCATTTTCCAACATCGATGTTCTGGCATAGACCCTTTTTCATCATATTTTTGCGAAGCCAAAAAACATCGATGTTGGATTGAAGAACATCGATGTTGAGTATGAAAACATCGATGTTCTAAAATGCAACATCGATGTTCTACTAGCCGTTGGAACAATTATTTAAAAATGTTGGCTAAAACATCGATGTTTAGATGCAAAACATCGATGTTTTACCGTTGTAGCAGACAACTTTTTAGCACCCACTATGTTTTGTTTAAGGCTGTTTTTGGGTGGATTTAAAACGGCTATATAACTTTTCAAAGCTATAAATTGAGCATTTTTAGCTGTGTTTGAAAGCTAATAAACTCTCTACTTACATGCATTCATCTCATACATTCAAATCAATCTTTGTTGAGCCAATATCCTATTGAGGATTTGAGAGTTGCCTTTTAGAGCTTCATTTGTACACTCACATCTGCTCTTTGAGAGAGACCTCTTGTTTGAGTGATCATTGTATTGCTATACACCTTGAGGGAGGTTAGTTCCCTTGGTTGATTCACAAGAAGAGGTGTATATCTTCTTGTGTGAAAAGTCTTGAAGTGAGGTATCTTCNATTCAAATCAATCTTTGTTGAGCCAATATCCTATTGAGGATTTGAGAGTTGCCTTTTAGAGCTTCATTTGTACACTCACATCTGCTCTTTGAGAGAGACCTCTTGTTTGAGTGATCATTGTATTGCTATACACCTTGAGGGAGGTTAGTTCCCTTGGTTGATTCACAAGAAGAGGTGTATATCTTCTTGTGTGAAAAGTATTGAAGTGAGGTATCTTCAAGCAAGAGAGCTGAAGTTCATATGACTTGAACTTTCAGGGTTTAGGATTCTTGTGACTAGAATTCCTAAGTTGTAAACGGTTTGTTAAGCACCCGTAAGCTTAACACTAGATAGTGAACTCTTCAAGTGAGCCTTGAAGGACTGGATTAGCCACAAGTTAGTTGTGTGTGAACCAGTATAAAAATCTTTGTGTCCTTCATTCTTTAAATTCCGCATTCAATTCCTGCTTATTTCGTTTTTATTCGATTATCGCTATTCACCCCCCCTCTAGCGAAGGGCTTTTGTTTCTAACAATGACTGATTGCCCAACTGTTATTTTAGGTTATCAATACACAATCTCTCAATAACCCCATCTATCACTTTTTGAAAAGTATTCTCTCACCCACCCCAATGTTACCTTTTTGAAAAGTAACATGCACGCTACAAGAAACTAGCAGTTTTGGCTTGTGCAGGGTTTCTGACTATAGATCTGAAAATAAACCCACCCTTTCCTTAGAATTTCTGCACAAAAATTGGTGCTTCCTTTTTCAACATCTGCCTTTTGAATTTGAAGCATCTCCTACACCAAAACAGCTTGCTCTCTGATTTCTTCATAAGTCAACAATTTCACCAATCCATTTTTGACCTCCATCGTAATTTCATCATTGCTCAAATATTAAGTGCAAGTGTTCAATTGAATGTTCATGAACTAAGTGATGAATATGCATGCTCACATGTAAAGAGATTAAAGTTGAGAGATATCACCAAAGAAGGATTGTAAATACTCTAATGTGGAGTGCGCATTCCAATCTCCATATGAATCCTGTTGGACTGATCTTCCTTCAGTCACTTGCTGAAAATATCTGCAAGTTAATTCTCACTTTTGACAAGAACAAGTGTTATATTCTTCTTAAGCATATGATTTTTTATGAAATTTTATATCTCTTCAATGTGTTTAGTACATGAATGTCAGACTGAAACTTTTAGAGAGTTATTTAACTATCAAATAGACTGAGGATGTACTTATAATCTAGGATATAATATATAATTCATCTAACCAACTGTGAACACTCAAATTCGACCCATGAAGATTCTATTGAGATTAGACTCCAGACATGTTTGAATCATAAGATTGATGAGTTGGTCTTGGGTTGAAGCATGGATGGGGTTTAATTTTAATAGAATTTATACGTTATAGTAATTAAGACTTTTATATGTCTAGGATTAATGAGACAATTTAATCATAGGATATGTTAAGGACTAAATTGCTAAAATATATTTTATCTCATTAAATTTGGGCTTGTTTATTTATTGAACCCAATTATATTTATTTTTGGGTTGAAGATAAATGTAAGGGTCCAATTTAATAAGGTGTGGACTTTTCTTCAGAGTTGCACAACCCATTAACACCTTGCTTGCAGACAAATTTAGCTCTGATTTTTGTGGAAAATCAGAGTTAAATCATTCCTTAATAGCAAGAATGTTTTTGGTATGATTTTGGCTTAAAATGAGGAATCAATGTATAACTAGTCAATTAGGAGATGATTGAGGGGAGTAGTAATCAAGAAAGCAGAGGATTCTGAGCAGTCTAGGGGTTAATTACGCGGTAGGATCAATCAGGGAGGGATTAGGGATGAGTCGGGACCGAAAAAGGAAAGGACGGGTGAGACGCATAGGCGCGGGCGGTCATCTCGGGATGACCGCCGGGCCTGGGCGGTCTTCCACCCATGACCGCCGGCCTGGCTATCATCCATAGGATGACCGCCGGCCATGGCGGTCATGCACCCCCAAAAATGCGTTTTCTCCCCGATTTTCGCCCGTAATCTGATTCTACTCGGTTTTGGCCCAGATTTTTGGCCATTACCTTTGACATTAAGTTGGTCCACGCCCCTAGGCCACCCAGAAAACTATAAATAGGACCCTCCTCTCACATTTCAGGGGACACACATTCTATTACACAAACACTCTTCATAAAGCTTAGAAGCTTGGAGAAAGTCTATCTCTCCAAGCTTAAGAAATAGTTCCATAGGCAAAACTCTGGTAGAATTTCGTGGGTAGCATCATCCATTGAATGCAGCAAGAGGGGAAAATCAAGAAGAACTCCAGGATTGAGTTGAGGAGTGGGAGGAAATTGTGTGGGAGGCACAACCCAAACCACAGAGCTAGAGGAGGGCCACAAGAGGTAATCATAATCCCTTTTTGTCTGACCAATTATTGTTGAGATGTTGATGTTGGTGATGATGTGATTGTTGTGATGCATGTCGAGAACTACGTGGGCTTTGAACCCGGTCGCCGGGGTACGTAGGTGGTTTCTAGTGGTGGAAACTCAAGCCCAATCATCTTCTTCTCCCCTTTCTTTTTAATATTCAGTTATTATGTGTTTTGGTGCTCACACTCGCACACTTGCACAAGGCATAAAAAATCCTTTAATTGCACAAAGTTTTGCCCCAACATGGATGGGTGCCTAACACCTTCCCATCCATGTCGAATCCCCGGGTCCAGCATCTTTGGTTCGCTATTCAGTTACCTAAATGGAGTCACATGAAGGGTTTTTCCCATGTTTTTGTCCCTTAATCAAATTTGGGTGGCGACTCTAAAGATGTTGGATGACGGTTATAAAGAAGGTGTAAAGTAAAGGTGAATAGGCCCAAGTGATTTTGGGTCGGGTATTCACAGCTGGCGACTCCACTGGGGAATTTGAGGGTTCAAGAAACTTTGTGCAGTTATTGAATTTTGTATGCCTTTTTATGTGTTATCATAAGTGCCCTACATTCATGATAAATGTTGTGAAGCCCTTATCGTAAGAGGGCCAGGGGATCCAAGTCCGCTACAATGCTTTCTTTAAGCGATAGTGGCTTGTGTGAACCGGTTTCTTGCTGCTTATGCAATGATAGGGATTAATGGGCCTTGGACCTCGCGCGATATCTTTTATCACATGTGAGTAGGCCAAACTATTCCTTAGCGGCAGTCTTTCAGCCCCAACCAGCTGCATACCCTGAGCATCTCATGCATGATGAATCAATAGGTGTTGCGTGCATTTGAGTGCTTGTTGTTGTGAGTTCAAGTAGAAATACATGAGGTGCCCCCTCATTCGTTCCTCCATATATAAATCCGGAACGACATGTGTGAGATAGTCCCTGTGGAGTCTAAGGCCCTAACTCCAGTCCTTTAAACATTAGGACAACATGAGTGAGGAAAATGGTGTCAAAGTGCCTGAGGAAATTCTGAACTTACTCAAGGATCCGAATATTATGGAAGCACTCCAAGCCCTGAAGAAAGGGAAGATGGCGTCCCCTGGGAGTAATGGGGGACAAAATTCAAAACCGGATGGCGAGCATAATGTGGTGACAGTTCGGGATGGTGATTTGGTGGCGCAAGAATCTAAAGGAGATGGGGAGAGACTCAGAAGATTGGAGGATCTATTGAAAACAATGAAGAAGAAAGAGGACAATTGGAATTTGGATCGCTTTTCTTTATTCCCCGAGGCCCGTCTGCCTGAAAAATTTAAGATGCCAGATATCGAGAAGTTTAACGGGACATGATGTCTCACAACTCACCTGAAGATCTATGTGAGGATGCTGCAACCTATGGGGATTGGGCCTGAATTAATGACCCAATTATTCCAAAGAACTTTATCTGGAAGAGCTTTGAGATGGTTCATGACCTTGGATGAGAGCAAGATAAGCAAATGGGAGGACCTCTGTAAAGAATTCTTGAAGCAATATAACTACAATACTGAGGTGGATGTGACCAAAAGGGATCTTGAGACAACCAAGCAAGAGGCTCAAGAGACGTTTTTCGCATACATCTCGAGGTGGCGCAATAAAGCATCCTTAATGGTGGACAGACCCCCAAAAGAAGATCAAGTGCAGATGGTGATCAAGAACCTGCAGCCAATTTACTACGATCGCATGGTTGGCAATTATTATGCCAATTTTAAAGCACTCATTGGGCGGGAATACAACTGGAAGATGCTATTAGTTCGGGTAAGATTAGGATGCCTATAGACACCTCTAGAAGGAATTTTAATGCGCCCCAAGGAAAGAAGCACGCCGAGGTGAACCATGTTGCTGTTCAGGCCCTAGTACAGGTTGAGTTGAACAGGAGGGATTTTACTCACCTTCCTATGTCTTGAGGAAAAATGCTGCAGAAATGTGTGGAAAAGAATTTATTGCAGCCTCTGGAGCCGAGACCTTTTCTTACCGTTGGAGGGGATCCTAATAAATTCTGCGGATTCCATAAGGCGGCCGGGCATGCTACAGACAATTGCGTCCGACTTCGACATGAGATCCAGGATTTGATAGAACGGAATGAAATAATTCTGCCCAAGAGACCGAATACCAAGTCGAACCCCCTGCCCTTACTTGGAGAAGTTGACATGATGGAGGTTGATTCCAAGCCTGAGCTGCCATGCTATGTGCTCGATCTAAGTTGGTATGAAGACTCTGATGAAGAAGTTGATATCATCACTAGATCAGGAAGGGTGGCAAGAAGGGCTCCCCTTCGCCAAGATGAACCGGAAGAAATAACAGATCCTGAAGAAGACATGGTGATAAAGCAACTGAAGAAGACTCAGGCCAATATCTCTATCTAGGGTTACTAATGTCATCTCGCCCACATCGAGAAAAGGTACTCCAAACCTTAAGCAAGGCCTATGTCCCCAATGATACTGCACCAGATGCATTAGCCAACATGATAGCTTCAGTAGAAGTTGACAATCAGATATCCTTCTCAGACAAATAACTACGCTTGGGCAGGGAAGCCCATATTGATGCCCTATACATAACCGTTCAGGCCAAGGAAAACCAGATACCCTTGGTATTAATAGATATTGGATCCGCCCTAAATGTCTGTCCTTTAAAGACCGCGAGTTCCTTAGGATTTGAAACTGCGGATTTCCTACCCTCCCGAACTATGGTCAGGGCATATGACAATGCCAGAAGAGAAGTGTTGGGCATGATAAAACTGGAAGTTATCATCGGACCCGCCCCTTTCTTGGTAGAGTTCCAAGTGCTCGATATCACATCGAGTTTCAATTTGCTCCTTGGAAGACCATGGTTGCACCAAGCCCGAGCTATAGCCTCCACCTTACATTAGATGTTGTGATTCCCTTACAAAGGGGGGATAGTCACCATTAAAGGGGAAATTGCTGAAAAAAATATCAAACCGATATGTGGGATTGAAGAAAAAGAAGAGGTGTCCTTATCCGGTTTTGTTTTCAAATCTATCAGTACCATGATGACAGATAAGCCCACTATGAGACCTCCTTATTATGACCCATTTGGCAATTCATCGGTCATGAGCATTATGGAAAAAATGAAGTATTTTCCGATTATGGGATTAGGAAGGAGGCAACAAGGAGTGTTAGAGGTCCCTGAAATTCCAAGTGCTGTGCTTCCTTTTGGTTTGGGATATGTTCCGACTCCGGCAGAGTTGGAAGAGCAAAAGGTGAAGAACCAATCTAAGGCAGCAGCCCGCAAGAACAAACGGGAATGGGATTTTCCCATGACTCCAAACTTCAAAACACTAAATGGATATTTTGTGAAGGAAGGAGAGGACTTTCCCTTTTGCGGCTTCCCTAAACCATGGATGTGTGGCATCACGAAGACCAGAAAACCAGGATTTAAGCTATTCTTTGACTGTTATCCGAAGAAATAAGGGAGGAAGAGGAAGAAGAAAAGAGGAGGATAGACGAAGATGAGGATTTTGGTTGTAGGCATCTCTTTGGGAAGGTGGGATCGCTTGAGGATTTGTGTGTTGACTTTTACAGATTGCTTAGTTGAGAGTTTAATAAGCAAGCTTATGTTGTGTTTCATTTCAATAAAAGGGGCACTCTTTCTGTTATTTCAATAATGTCTTTTTACATATATGGTTCATATGAATATGGTGTGTTGGACAAACTCCGCAAAATATCTGGACGTTAATCTAAAGATGGACCATTAATGATAATAATAATAATCTTGACCAAAGCCCCAATCAGATAGAGGTCTCTGATCAAGCCATTCGAGCAAGAAAAAATTCTCATCCAAAGAGACAAAACAACAGACCAAAGAAGAGAACTACGTGAGCCTCATCTCATGAGCCTAAAAAAAAAAAAAGGTCATGGGTACGTAGGAAGCCCAACAAGGGTTCGGTTCCATTGTTATCATTTATAATCCAAAGATTGACAAAACATAAAGGGGGTTTGTTCACTCATTTATTCGCATGCATCATAAGTATAAAGGGATAGTTGTTGGAATGAGACTCAATCCTTCTTGTGCCTTTTTCGACTTGGAGCACCGTCCCCATTCTTCTCTTTGACTAGACGATTGGGCAATCCAAAGCCTGGGGGCACCAACTCTTCTAAGAATGCTTCTCTCATCAGACGCAAGGACCTCTCAGTATCAGCCACATCCTCTTTCAGCCACTCCAAATATGCCAATGAGGGATGTATCTCGAAATGACCACCAGTACCTTCTCTCAAGGCCAGAGCCCAACCTCCTTTGATGACTTTTAGAGCAGCCGTCTCCATGGGTCCTGTGGTAGGAGTTGGGATAGTTGATGGAACTACTTGATTTATGCCGAATTGTCTCAGGATCCTGTTTGGACGATAGTATGTGGATTTCTCTAGACCCAAGAGTGTGACCCAATCCTTGCATAAAGTACGAATGACTACCTCTTGCATCCCCAACCACCTGCAGTACCACGTGATTTGTGTGCCTGTGAGGTCCCTCATGAAGATGGTCCAATCCCGAATGGTGTGGAAGAAGACGAAATAACCATGACAAATGTAATTCGGAGGATTGGTTTGAGGCCGTTCAATCAATGTGAGGTGTTCACACAACCACATCTGAAAACTATGAAGAATCAGCATGATAACGATGATGCTTTAAGAATCAGAGTAGGAGAATTTATACCTGAATCAAGAGGGGAGAGCCGGACATAGGAGCTGAGGGATCGTCCACCAGTTTGTCTAGACAATGGAGGGTTTCGCCTAAAATCACTGGAGTAAGGCTCTTTTTGTCAAAAAATTTAGCCACCAAAGTACCGACTCGGAGAGGACAAACACCAGAGGAGCCTACTAAGAGAAATTCATGTGTCATCACAAGGGCAAGAGCATGGTTTTGCTTTTCTCTCCATCCGACATCACACTCCCCCGGATGATGTTCTGAACCACCAAGGAAATATTGGTCAACAATTTTCGATAAGTCAAGATAGTTGTGCTGATCCAAAAGAAAACCAAGCTGCCCATCAACCAAGAGAAGAAATTTGCTAACCTCTTTTAGGACGGGCTTTGTAAGAGAAACCACGGCAACTTCGCTAATGAATTTTGCACCCATGAACGTGTTGAATTCCTCAATAGAAGGACAAAGCTCCATCATGTCTTGACCAAAGCGAAAAACGCGATGACTCTTGTCCCAGAATTTTGCAGCAGCACGAATCAAGTTCTCCTCCACCGCCACGCCACGAAGTTGGAATAATGTGGAGAGTCCCAGCACTGTAAAACTCAGACGGCATATGCGAGGCACGCTCGCCATCCATTGAAGCACCTTGGCATGAAAATTCTCACTCATGGTTGTTTTAGATATGTGTTGAAAGGATTCTGAGATTTGTGAGGGTCTTTAGATGTCCCCAGAGCTGTATTTATATTGTTTTGAGATGAGAGGACTCGTGAAAAAAATCCTGAAGCCCAAACCCAAAAGCCAAAAAGGAAAAAAAGAATAAGACCCGAGAGCCATGACCGCCAGCGCGGGCGATCATGACGAGAAGACCGCCAAGCCTGGCGGTCATCCATACAAGACCGCCAGAAAGTGGCGGTCATCTCTCCCCTTGACCGCCAGCCGACACTATTCACCCGAATTTTTTTTTCAAAAATTCCAGAAAAATTGGGAGAGAGAGAGGAAGAAGGGAAAAAAATATAAAAAAAGGAGAGGAAAACATGTGTATTCATCATTTAAGGGGCAATTTATGATCTTTTACTTGAATTTATAATGATGTGTGTTACGTGTACTTTGCTTTAGAATGATGAGTCTCTTGGAAACATGATGAGCCTATGCTTCGGATGATTGCCTCGAGTTGTGATGCTCTGAATGAGGGAGGACCCGAGGGGTCCCCGAATATGTTTGATCTAGACCAGCCGAGACCAGGGGCAGATGCCCCTAAAATAGAAGTATAACCGTTAAGAGTTGCCAGGGGAAGATGCCCCTAGAGTAGAAATAGAGTCGATAAGAGTTGTTAGGGGCAGATGTCCCTAAGATAAAATTGATGAAGATGTTGAGGGATAGATGTCCCAGGGACGATGTCCCGACGTAGAGGATCATCGAGACGATGTAGACGAACCACGGGATGATTCCCGTTAGCTCTTGGGACCAGGAAAATCCCAAGACCCCTGAGATGAGATGAATTCCCCACGGGAGGTAGACAATATCCCTAGCTAACACAGGTGAGGTGATCCTTGCTAGCGACTTGTAGAAGAATTCCCTACGGGAGGTAGACAATATCCCTAGCTAATACAGGTGAGATGATCCTTGTTAGCGACTTGTAGATGAATTCTCCACGGGAGGTAGACAATATCCCTAGCTAATAAGGTGAGATGATCCTTGATAGCGACTTGTAGATGAATTCCCCACGAGAGGTAGATAATATCCCTAGCTAATACAGGTGAGATGATCCTTGTTAGCGACTTGTAGATGAAATCCTCACGGGAGATAGACAATATCCCTAGTTAACATAGGTGAGGTGATCCTTTGTTAATAACTTTTGGGACCAGGAAAATCCCAAAAAAACCCCTTAATAGATGAATTCCCCACAGGAGTTAGACAATATCCCTAGTTAACATAGGTGAGATGATCCTTTGTTAATGATTTTTTGGACCAGGAAAATCCCAAAAGAAATCTCAGGATGAGATGATTCTCGAGGTAGAGCATGTAATGCTCCAACCATTGGTCCACAACACTCACACTCGTTATCCAAATTTGGTTCTTCCTTCCTTGCGTTGCTTTGTCCTTAAAATTTTAAAGACTCACCAACGAGGGGCATCTATGAACACCCAAATTTGACCCATGAAGATTCGATTGAGATTAGACTCCAAACATGTTTGAATCATAAGATTGATGAGTTGGTCTTGGGCTGAAGCGTGGATGGGGTTTAATTTTAATAAAATTTATACGTTATAGTAATTAAGACTTTTATATGCCTAGGATTAGTGAGACGATTTAATCATAGGATATGTTAAGGACTAAATTGCTAAAATGTATTTTATCTCATTAAATTTGGGCTTGTTTATTTATTGAACCCAATTATATTTATTTTTGGGTTGAAGATAAATGTAAGGGTCCAATTTAATAAGGTATGGAATTTTCTTCAGAGTTGCACAGCCCATTAACACCTTGCTTGCAGACAAATTTAGCTCTGATTTTCGTGGAAAATCAGAGTTAAATCATTCCTTAATAGCAAGAATGTTTTTGGTATGATTTTGGCTTAAAATAAGAAATCAATGTGTAATTAGTCAATTAGGAGATGATTGAGGGGAGTAGTAATCAAGAAAACAGAGGATTCTGAGCAGTCTAGGGGTTAATTACGCGGTAGGATCAATCAGAGAGGGATTAGGGGAGAATCGGGACCGAAAAAGGAAAGGACGGGTGAGACACATAGGCGCGGGCAGTCATCTAGGGATGACCACCGGGCCTGGGCAGTCCTCCACCCATGGCCGCCCGGCCTGGCTATAATCCATAGGATGACCGCCGGCCATTGCAGTCAAACATCCCCAGAAACGCGTTTTCTCCCCGATTTTCGCCCGTAATTTGATTCTTCTCGGTTTTGGCCCAGATTTTTGGCCATTACCTTGGACATTAAGTTGGTCCACGCCCCTAGGCCACCCAGAACACTATAAATAAGACCCTCCTCTCACATTTCAGGGGACACACATTCTATTACACAAACACTCTTCATAAAGCTTAGAAGCTTGGAGAAACTCTATCTCTCCAACCTTAAGAAATAGTTCCATAGGCAAAACTCTGGTAGAATTTTGTGGGTAGCATCATCCAATGAAGGCAGCAAGAGGGGAAAATCAAGAAGAACTCCAAGATTGAGTTGAGGGGTGGGAGAAAATTGTGTGGGAGGCACAACCCAAACCAAGGAGCTAGAGAAGGGCCACAAGAGGTATTCCTAATCCCTTTTTGCCTGACCAATTATTGTTGAGATGTTGATGTTGGTGATGATGTGATTATTGTGATACCATGTCGAGAACTACGTGGGCTTTAAACCCGGTCGCCGGGGTACGTAGCTGGTTCTTAGTGGTGGAAAGTCAAGCCCAATTTTCTTCTTCTCCCCTTTCTTTTTAATATTCAGTTATTTTGTGTTTTGGTGCTCACACTCGCACACTTGCACAAGGCATACAAAATCCTCTAATTGCACAAAGTTTCGCCCCAATATGGATGGGTGCCTAACACCTTCCCATTCATGACGAATCCCCGAGTCCAGCATCTTTGGTTCGCTATTCAGTTGCCTAAATGGAGTCACATGAAGGGCTTTTCCCAAGTTTTTGTCCCTTGATAAAATTTGGGCGGCGACTCCAAAGATGTTGGATGACGGTTATGAAGAAGGTGTAAAGGAAAGGTGAATAGGCCCAAGTGATTTTTGGTCGGGTATTCACACCAACTTGTGCTTGTCATAACACCAGTAATAACAAATTCGGCTTCACCGACGCCAAATTGTACTTTTTGCTAAACCAAGATAGAGTTGATTATGTAATGTACTAACAAGAACCACTTATTTTTTTAATCTAATATATATCCAACAAAGTCGTCATTAGAATAATTAAATAATTTCAAAGAAAAGACTTTGGGGTATTATGGTCTAATCTAAATATATAACTTTTGAGCCTTTGAAAAGATCATTTGATGACTCTTGGATTAGATACCTTAAGACATGATTGAAGAATAGACAAATAAAAGCACTGATCATGATATTGGATCTAGTAGCAGAGAGATATAGGACACTATTAATCATACCGTTGTAGCTTTATGTCCATCTCATTTTTATTTTAGTCTTTGACTAACTTTGTTGTTGTGCTTATTGAGAGTAGACTAATTTTGTCTTCATCAGTGCCAGATCGTTTGAGAAGCCTTCTGTATGCATAACTTAGTTGATGAAGATCAAGTTTCTTTACGTGGAATCCGAGGACGAAGTTCAATTGTTCCATTCAGCACATCTCGAATTTACTACTCTTAAGCTTTCAAATTCCTTACACAACAACTCATTTGTAGCATCAAGTAGTATGACATGATCAAAGATAAAATATACTTATGAGCTTTTATGAAGGAAATCATCATGACCAGAGCAAGTGCATTGGCTATCAAAAGCAACAGTCATATGCTCACTAAATGTTCTTTGTTTTGACCAACAAGCACATGTTAAAGTTGACATACAACACAAATAAACCATAAAACTTCATACTTAATAGACAATGAAGCCATAACATCAAATGATAGTTTCTTCTTTTAGGCTGAGAAATGTGTCAGAATTGTCATATCCTATAAGGAGGATTCAAATCATCATCACCTTTGTAACGTCCCGCCTTGTCGATTGTCACTACAGACCAACATGAGACCTTTCCAACATGCTTTGTTCTCACTAGCACGTTTCTGGGGAAAACTTCCCAAGAGGTCACCCATCCTAGAATTGCTCCAAGTCAAGCACGTTTAACTTTGGAGTTTTTCTAGAATGAGCACCGAAAAGGTAGGTGCACCTTGTTGATATAGTTAGTACCCATCAAACTGTTTAAGCTATTCTCGAATTATACAGTCCCATACCTGTACAACCTCGAAATCATTTCATTTGAGCTATTCCTAATTATACAGTCCCATACCCATATAATTACGAAAATGCCCCAACTATGTAGCCTCATCCCTACACAGTCTCAGGTTCTCTCCTATTCCGGTGTGGATTCGGTTGATTCATGTGCCCCTCCGTCTAAAGCCTGCTGGAAGCTGCTCCTTATCCATGCTCATTCTGGCACCGGCGTACACTTCCCGACCTCATAGAACCCGGGGTGTTACAGGCCCACCAGCTTCTGCTAGGTTTGTCCCCGAACCCTGCACCGTACTAGAGGAGTCCTGGAGCTCCGCTACCAACTGTAACGTCCTGGCTTGTCTACTGTCACTACAGACCAACACGGGACCTTTCCAACATGCTTTGTCTTCACTCGCACGTTTTTGGGGAAAACTTCCCAGGAGGTCACCCATCCTAGAATTGCTCCAAGTCAAGCACGTTTAACTTTGGAGTTTTTCTGGAATGAGCACCGAAAAGGTAGGTGCACCTTGTTGATATAGTTAGTACGCATCAAACCATTTAAGCTATTCTCAAATTATACAGTCCCATACCTGTACAACCTCGAAATCACTTCATTTGAGCTATTCTTAATTATATAGTTCCATACCCGTATAATTATATAGTCCCCATCCCTACACAGTCTCAGGATCTCACCTATTCCGGTGTGGATTCGGTTCATTCATGTGCCCCTCCGTCTAAAGCCTGCTGGAAGCTGCTCCTTATCCATTCTCATTCCGGCACCGGCGTACACTTCCCAACCTCATAGACCCCGGGGTGTCACAACCTTTACCAAGTGCCTTACCTTTTGAACTAACACTAAATGTGACATTACCTTAGCTTAAGGATGAGAATCTTGATGGGTCTTTTATATGAGTTGAGCAACCACTTTGGAACATCCATCCATCTTTATTTTTCTGCTAAGAATATCACATTTTTGGTTCCCACACAAACTTGTGTCCTTGGGGTTAGTTTTTGCACCTTTCAGTAGCCAAATATATTTATTAACACAACACATCTTTTGATCATGAAAAGCATCATGCCATGACCTCTATTTTCATCATAATGACATGTAAAATGTGATGCATTATAAAGTTTAGCTCTAGCAAAGTTATTCATTAAGGTTAGCTTGGGATTGAATGCCAAATGAATGACTCCAACACTTTTCGTTTACAAGAAACGCCTTTGTTATCAAGAGAAGGTATATACCAACTCATCTTTTAATGAACTTGACAAATTTAATATTCAGATTAAGAGTATCATTTTCATTAATTATTTTTCACAAGCATCAACATTTAGAACAAGTTTCTTCTCATGAACATTGCATATATAAGTAGGAATATCATTATTCATTTTTATATCTTCAACAATATTAGCACATAATGTATGGATACTTTTCAGGCTCTACATGTGAAGTGTCATGAATAATTTTATCAAATCCAATACTTCAACATGTTATCTTTACCAAAAATTTCAAGTAATTCATTAAATTCATCAAATAGCTCATCAGATGTAAATTTATGAAAAGAATCAATTACCTCAGAATCTTCTCTTGCTGATGGGGAAAGATTCACAAAGTCCTCACCATTTGAATCACTTGTAGTGCCATCATAAATGATGCAAGGAGACTCTAAAACTCATAGATTATGGCACTAGACTATGCTCTTTCCAGTTTGGCCTCATTGATGTCATATCGAAGGAGGTTCGCAACTTTAGATTTAGGCTTGGCTTCATTCACTTCTTCTATTGACCAAAACTTCAAGACATTTTTCGTTGGTCTCCAGTAGGAATTTTGTGCAGCAAGGCACTTCTCCAGTTCTTGACTCTATAGAAATTTTCAACAAAAGCTTCCAATGGCCGAACTTCACACCATAAGAATAAGAAAATTTTTTGACGCTACAACCCTCAAAAGCCTTGATCTTAATCTCTTGGAGGTTAATCCATATACAGAGAACGAGGCTCTGCTACCATTTGTAGGTCCAAAGTGGCTAAGAGATGAAGGGGGGGGGAGGGAGGAGGGGTGAATTACCCCTTTTTCGCTTAATCACCGATTTGGCGTCACTAATGCCAAACGACTTTGTATCTAAATCTGGGATATTATGAAAACACTAAAGCACAATTAAGGAGAGGGTTAGAGATATTGGCACAAAGGATTTATAGTGGTTCGCCACACAGGACTACCTCCACTACTCAAGGAGTCCACCTTGAGATTTCTAACTTTCACTAACCTTGGTTTTTACGGGATCAACCAAAGACCTATAGTACAAGGTTTTACCTAGGCTAATCTCTAACCTCTCATACCCACAAAGCTAATCCAAGCTTTGCTCTTAGCTCCCTAGTGAGATATCCCCTATCCTACCTCACTCAATTGGTTTCTTCATAGGTTAAACCAACAAAGCCTATCTCTCGTGCCACTTGCAAACCTTTTCTCAAAGCTAATCCTAGCTTCGCTTATCACTAATCAGCACAAAGCACTCATAAGCTTGTCTAAGTTATAAACCTCTCTCAAGATATCTTCATGAGTGACTCACTCAAGAGATTTACAAATAATGCACAAGGAAGGATCTTTGAACACTCTCAAGCTTAGGAGGAGAGCTGCTACTAATTTCTCACTTCTTTCTCCATTGGCAGCTCTAACATTCTTCATCAATCAATCTTCTTTATATAGAGGAAAGGGGGAAGAAGCCTCTAAGAGTAACAACTATGTGTCATTGTCAGTTGCATCGTATTCTGGCATGAACAGGGCCACAACGTTCAAATCTATGAGTAGTCACTCTGATTCAACACCTTTTGTGAAGATCAAGGTTGTTGCTCACATGCTGATTCCATATGAACATTAAGAGAGGAAGCTGCAACTTATTTGAATCATGCTATGTAGTTCCAGAAGTATAGAGTACTAGGTTCTTTTGACTTCCTAGTAATAGGTTAGCTTGACACAAGGACCAAGGAAAGCCAACATTCATCAGTCTCCTGTCACTGTCTACAGCCTCGAGATTCGGCTTCTTTGGCGCCAAATTGTAAATGTATCCGTTTTTCAGAAAGTGGTCTGCACATGCTTAGCAGACTCCTAGGTTTGATGCTCATAGGTTGGATTGAATCAAACTGAGCCATTGTGGAAGCTTTCCAGATCTTTAAACACGTTCCTGCAGATTCAACATAAGCTATGTGCCGAGTTTGTAGAGTTAGGGAGCATCTTCAACAAGTGGTCCCAAAATGCAAGATGATCAGCTGATGCTGGACAGACACCTAGGTTTGATGATCCTAGGTTTATCAGATCTAAATCCATCTGTTGTGAAACCTGTCCAGACCACTAAACAAACATTTTTTGAGTTGAATCAAGCTAGGTTTCAGTTTTATAGCTCATGGGGGCTTCTCCAACATTTGCCTCAAAGTTGTGACATAATCAATACGGTCCATGATCCAAGAAAGTGACATCTCAAGTATTAAACCCAAAAAACTAATGCCACTAACACACATACCAACCCCACTAACTTCAAGCTCCCACAATGTCACATACATGCTAAGATTTAATATATAAATCTGAAACTCAACGTTTGTTAACATCAAAACATAGCTAAGGCATAAGGAGGATTAATACACATGATTAAAACTAAATCAACTACTAATCCATACATAATCAAGTACCTCGGTTTGTATGCTTAATCAAGATGAAGGAAAATAATTAACACAAAGCAATGCTAATCCGACCTTAGGCCAACAGATTGTTCTTCTTCGTAATTTTATTATTTTCCAGTAATTATTATTTTTCTTAGTGTCTGGTAATTGTTGAAAAAATATAAATAAGAATTTATGTATCAATAATTTTTTTGAGGACTTATATATAATGTAGAAAATGTTTTTTCATAATATAGACAAACGAAATTGTTTAGAATTACTTTTTGTAATAGATCAAGAATTTATAAATTTATTATTTTCAATGATATTTTTTAATCATTTGATATTTTAGATTATATAATTTTAATTATTAAATTATATTAGCAATTAAGGTCAATATTAAATTATGTTATTATTTTCCATTATTATTTTTTACATAGGAATTGTTGTTTTTGTTTGTAATTTTTGTTGACTATTCGACTATTCTTCGTTCTTTTTCCTTCATAGTTTTTGTTGATAATCAATCTATATACTATATAAAACCACCAACTCTAGAAAAGCCGATAAATTGACCTCATTACCCCTCATTAATTAAAATTGACTCTATTACCCTTCACTAACTAATTAACTATTATTGTTGACATATAACAAAAAGAAGAAAAAAATCATGACGGTTGCGTAACAAATCATGGCGGCTTGGAAGGTAATTATTTATTAGATATAACAAAGAGAAAAAAAAATCATGGCGGTTGCGTAACAAATCATGGTGGCTTGAAAGGTAATTATTTATTATACTATATAGATTATTATTGTTGAGATATAACAAAGAAAACAGCAAAAAATCATGGCGTTTGCGTAACAAATCATAGCTACACCAACTCTAGAAAAGCTGACAAATTGACCTCATTACCCCTCATTAATTAAAATTGACTCTATTACCCTTCACTAACTAATTAACTATTATTGTTGACATATAACAAAAAGAAAAAAAAAATCATGACAGTTGCGTAACAAATCATGGCGGCTTGAAAGGTAATTATTTATTAGATATAACAAAGAGAAAAAAAAATCATGGTGGTTGCGTAACAAATCATGGCGGCTTGAAAGGTAATTATTTATTAT
This sequence comes from Turnera subulata, assembly GCA_028386065.3. Taxonomy (NCBI): domain Eukaryota; kingdom Viridiplantae; phylum Streptophyta; class Magnoliopsida; order Malpighiales; family Passifloraceae; genus Turnera; species Turnera subulata. The sequence continues at coordinate 104,738 of JAKUCV010007292.1, forward strand.
AGCACATAGATTATTATTGTTGAGATATAACAAAGAAAACAGCAGAAAATCATGGCGTTTGCGTAACAAATCATGGCGGCTTGAAATATGATGGCTGCACATGCATATATGAACAATATTGAGCAGTTGTGCTTTCATTGAACAATTTGCCGCACGCATCCATACATTAAAAAAGGTATTTTCATTGTTCTTCTGATGCTTTATTATTGCATGATAGATAATCGAAAATCCGACCTTCTTTTCCTTTTGCTCTCTAATAATGATGCTTTATTATTGCATGGTAGATAATCGAAAGCCCGACCTTCTTTTCCTTTTGCTCTCTAATGATTCTCCCACCATTCCTTCCCTGTGCATAAGTGCTGCATTGATCAACTAAATTAATGCAAAAATTCTAGGTACTTTAAGTATATTTATGATGTCTAATGATTCTTCCACCACTCCTTCCATATGTATTAATGCTGCATTGATTAACCAAATCAGCAAAAATTTTAGGTAACAGTAAGTATATTTATTCACAATAAAAACCATGAGAGTGAGACGTCATCGATTTTTTATGTATGTTTAGTGATGGTTTTGATTTTATTGCGCCTTGCTCTATGGCATATTTTATGAGTAAAAACCATGAGAGTGGGACGTCATCGATTTTTTATGTATGTTTAGTGATGGTTTTGATTTTACTGCGCCATGCTCTATGGCACACTTTATGAATTAAGTGGTCCTGAAAATAATTACCATCCTCTTCCATTTTTACCTTATCTCGCACCACTTCTCCCCACATAAAAAATTGATTTTTCTTGGAATTTTCAATTGTAGTCTTGCAGAGTATAGGATATGTATCTGATCATAGTCATAGGCACAACTTGTTGTATAACATCCAAACCCAAATGCTTAGCGATCGATGTACTTTGTATATGCAACTGCAAAATATAAAGAAAAAATGTCAAAGTCACCCATATTTGATAGAACCAAATTAAGTTGAAAGGATTTGTGTTTTAGGCAATAGCGTAGGCTGGAAAACTGACTTGATTTATAGGAATTTTATATTATTATATGCATCTATTTCATAATAATCTTTAAACTTTCAGTTTAACTAATTTTAATGGTTTCTTATAATTCTGATTTCAATTCCAAGAAGGAATAGGATTATTCATCGACTTCATAAGTGTATATAGTGTATGTATATATATACACGTTATGTGTCTATATATATTCGTCCATATAGCTACAAATCTAAAAATTAGTTTTGATCTCTAACTTTTTTCTTTAATTTATTTCAGGGAATAATTACTACGATACACTTTTAATATCTATCATGCCACCAAAAATGCAAAAGGACACTTGCTATAGTCGACTAACGGAGGAAGAAAGACAATTAGTTATTGCACGAGCTATAGAGAATAAAAGAAAAAGAAAGAATAATTCAAATGATGGAATAACTTCAAACAATAATAAAAACTCCAAGTGTAAAAAGAAAGGTTCCAAGTTACTTAAGGCATTGTCAACCCCATATCGATATGAAGGTTAGTAATTTATATTTATAATTATCTTTTAATTTAAATATATTAAATTAGCGTTATATTAGTAAATTAGTTTCTTTTTTATTTTTGGATTTTTTATTACTTCATTATTTTTTTATAATTTTATAAAAATTGTTTCAGAACGACTGAATATCATCCTTCAATTTCTGAATTGCACAAACTTGCAAAGATTTTACCATGTCGACATTGTGGGGACAAAAAATTTCAATATGAAACAACTTCAATTTGTTGCAGTAACAGACAAATCAAATTAGCATCACCAACTTATCATGATGATTTATATAGTCTATTCACATCTACTACAGCAGAAGCTCAAGAATTCCAGAAAAATATCAGACCATAAAACAGTATTTTTTCATTTACATCTTTTGGAGTTAAATTAGATAAGGAACTGGCATCATCTGTAATGCAATTTGACAATCAAATGCAACCAAATGCGCAGCGGAAATCCCGGTACTCAAGGAGGATCCATGTGAAACAGAGTAAACCGAATAACAATTTTGCGTGCCTGAATCGGTTGAGATCTTTCACCCAACTGTTATGCCGAATCAGCAAGAGCCGGACAGCAATCCCGCCCCTCTACGGTATCCACACGAACCGTGATAACTAGTTGGAATTGTCACACGATTACCAACCCGAGCACCCCCGAACTGATGTGCTAACAGCAGGTTTCGGAAGCTAGAGGTTGTGGTATTTTCTCCTTTCTCAAAGAAGGTGTGTATGGTCTGAAACTCACAAGAACTCTCAAGACACTCTCAAGGCCCAATCCACTGAAAAGTTTCAGACTCAAAGTGATAATCTCCAAAGCATAATCAGATTATGCTTAATCAAATCCCACTCACAAAAGCAAGAGACAAAGTGGCCAACGCCTTTGGCCAACATGATTAGCTTTTAGCTAATCATGTCTCCACTAACTCTTGGTGGGATAACACATCACATGGCACTAATTATGGTTCAATAAATCAGACATTTAGTGAACCACACCAGCCCAAAACGACCCTGGTCCAACCACGGTCCAACCACAAACTCAAATGCATGGTTCCACCACGGTCCAACCATGGTTCAACCACCAGCTCGAATCAACGGCTCTAAGTGTGTGACCCTGTAGGCACTTGTAACGTCCGGCAATAATTGTAAACTCATTTAAAATTATAAGCAAAGAGCAGCGACTAGCAACACATCATTGCTACCCGAACGACAATATCAGTACTGATTCATATGCCTCGCAAACATGTCATCGTCCCTTCGTCCCAATATCAAGATTAGACACGAGACATGGAATATGTCAATCTCGTATATGTTCAATATCGGTTTCTTGATCCTCGAGTTAACCGCGTAAAACGGATACCTATGATATCACCATATCATAATCCGAGCATGGCCATGCATTTACGGTTTAACTCTATCAAGAAACCATCCGATAATATACCCGTTATATGGGTTGGACGAATCCCCTCTGGATCATACAAAACCCACTACACATTTATCATATACCCAATGACTACACTAAGGTCTACTCATTTACGAAATAGCTAAGAGTAATATCAAAGTATACGGCTCATATGTTGGGAACCTTGATGATCTCAGGTCTAAGGACAATACATATAAGAACCGATATCGATAAACATATAACGTTCCATGTAACGTTCTTATGCGGGTCGGTCCAGTCCACAAGTTCTCTAACTTGTACCCGTATGTAGAATTCATATCACATATAAATTCTCAACATATGCTAGTCTTAATTTATTAATACAACTCATCCATAATAATAATCGACTAGGGACATTTAAGAATATAAAATATTCTAGGGTTATAAATATGTGCAAGCGTTTATCTCATAAACGATATTTATTGGCATAACCTTAATGTGTATACATGACTACAAACAATCATCCATTGATTGGCTTTTGGGCATATTACACTATCAGTCTCCCACTTGTACTAAAGCCAATCATACATGTATCTAATACCAATGAATACAGCATGACCATCATGCTTCCGCTGTGTGAGAGACTTAGTCAACGGGTCTGTTACATTGTTCTTAGAAGGAACTTTGCACAGGCACAGTTGTAGAGTAGGTAACTGTTCCCTACTTGGAACTCTTCCAGCATACAGTACCACTTCCAAGACAAAAACATATAACCTGATTGCGATCTAAAGTCATCCCTATCGGTTTGGAAGCTAGCATCTGTGTAACCCTTTGCAACAAGCTCATCATTGCTTTCGTAAACCAGGAATGCATCCTTAGTCCTTCTCAAGTACTTAAGGATGTTCTTAACGGCTATCCAGTGACTCTCACCGGGATCAGATTAGTATCTGCTTGTGACACTCAAAGCATAAGCGACATCCGGTCGAGTACATGGCATGACATACATGATAGATCCTATTGTAGAAGCATAAGCAATCTTACTCATCCGCTCTCTCTCCTTAGATGTACTAGGACACTGATTCTTTGAGAGAGATATGCCAAGTGACAAGGGCAAGAATCCTTTCTTGGAATCTTGCATGCTAAACCTTTTTAGCACCTTGTCAATATACGTAGTTTGACTTAGCCCGAGAAGCGTTTTGGATCTATCTCTATAGATCTATATACCTAACACTTAGGCTGCTTCTCCTAAGTCCTTCATCGAGAAATTTTTTTTCTAACCAAGCCTTTACAGACTGTAGTGTCGGAATGTCATTCCCAATGAGTAGGATATCGTCAACATACAACGACAAGAAAACGATTGTGCACCCACTAACCTTCTTGTAAACACATGGTTCATCTTTGTTCTTAATGAAACCAAACTCTTTGATCACATCACTAAAACAAAGATTCCAACTCCTAGAAGCTTGCTTCAATCCATAAATGGATCTCTGCAACTTCCATACCATATTGGCATTCTCTGGATCGACAAAACCTTCAGGTTGTGTCATGTACACATCCTCTAAAAGATTTTCGTTAAGGAAAGCGGTTTTGACATCCATTTGCCATATCTCATAATCATAGTATGCCGCTATAGCCAATAGAATCCGGATGGATTTAACTATGGCAACTGGCAAGAAAGTTTCATCATAGTCAATACCATGAACTTGCTTGAAATCTTTCGCCACCAACCGCCCTTTATAGGTAATCACATTACCATCCATGTCGATCTTTTTTCTTAAAGACCCACTTGCACCCTATGGGTTTTACCTCTTCAGGTGGATCAACCAAGGTCCATCCCTTGTTTTGATACATGGATTCCATTTCCGAATTCATGGCTTCTAGCCACTTCTTAGAGTCCGGACCTGTGATGGCCTGTTGATAAGAAGTGGGCTCATCCTTATCTACGAGCATCACGTCTCCAATATGAGTCATCAGAAATCCATATCTCTCAGGCTCATACCGAGTCCTATTCGACCTATGCGGTCCATGTGTTATAGGCATAGGATTCTCATCCACAACATCTTGTGGTTCCTGTCCTTGTTCCATCTCAGCCTCTATATTTCGAACTTATTCGAGTTCTATTTTCCTCCCACTGATTCTTCTAGAAATAAATTCTCTTTCTAGAAAAATAGCAGTCCGAGCAACAAACACTTTGTGCTCTAAAGGATTATAGAAATAATACCCTTTAGTTTCCTAAGGCTATCCTACAAAGAGGCACTTGTCGGATTTAGGGCCGAGTTTATCTGATGCTTCACGTCTCACGTAAGCCTCACAACCCCAAATTCTCATAAAAGACAAATTGGGACGCCTCCCAGTCCATATCTCATATGGTGTCTCTTCGACGGATTTAGATGGAACATGGTTAAGTGTAAATGCAACACTCAATAATGCATGTCCCCAAAATGAAGAAGGAAGGTCAGCTTGACTCATCATCGAACGAACTATGTCTAACAAGGTTCTATTCCTCCTTTCGGATACACCATTCCATTGAGGCGTACCCGGTGGAGTGAGCTGTGATACTATACCACACTCGTTTAGATGTTTAAGATATTATCGGCCTAAGTATTCACCTCCTCGATCAGATCGAAGCATTTCAATGCTCTTGCCGAGTTGATTCTGTACTTCATTCTTGAATTCTTTGAACTTTTCAAAGGAATCTGACTTGTGTCTCATTAGATACACATAGCCATACCAACTGAAATCGTCAGTAAATGTAATGAAGTATTGAAATCCACCTCTAGCTTGTGTCGACATAGTTCCGCATACATCACTATGTATAAGACCTAACAAGTCCGAAGCTCTTTCACCTTTACCGATAAAAGGAGCCTTCGTCATCTTGCCTAACAAACATGACTCACATGTCTCAAATGATTCAAAATCAAATGAGTCTAAAAGTCCATCTTTATGGAGTTTAGATATACGAGTCTCGTTTATATGACCCAATCGACAATGCTAAAGATAGGTTTCATTAGAATCGATCATTCTATCCTTCTTCGTATTAACGTTATAGATCGCAGTTTCAAGGTTAAGAACATACAAACCATTGCTTAAATACGCACCACCATAATAAACATCATTGAAATAAATAGAACAACAATTGTCCTTTATTACAATTGAAAAGCCTTTCTTGTCCAGACAAGAAACAGAAATCAAATTCCTGCTTATGGTTGGTACATAATAGCAATTGTCTAGTTCTAAACCAAACCACTCGGTAAGGTAAGATAGTAAGTTCCTACGGCTAATGCAGCAACTCTTGCACCATTTCCCACACGCAGGTCTTTCTTATCCTTTGCCAATCTCCTACTCTTTCTCAGTTCCTTCACATTTACACAAATGTGAGAACCACATCCGGTATCTAATACCCATGATGCTGAGATAGAGATATTAGCTTCTATAACGAAAATACCTGAAGCGGAAGTCTCCCTTCCCTTCTGCTTCTTTACCTGTTCAAGGTAAATAGGGCAGTTACGTTTCCAATGACCGGACTTCACGCAATGGAAGCATTGACCTTCCTTTGCAACATCACCTTTGGGTTTCAGCACTTGTGAAGATGACGCACCAAACTTTTTGGCAAATTTCTTCACCTTACCCTTACCCTTTCCCTTGCTACTTCCAACCATCATAATGCTGTTGGATTTGTTTGCCTTCATCTGTTGCTCAGCTATTCTCAACATGTTGAGCAACTCAGACAAGGATTTGTCAAGATGATTCATATTGAAGCTTATGACAAATTGGGTGTAACTATCTGGCAACGATTGCAAGACTAGATCAACAGCCAACTCCTTCTGCAAAGGAAAACCAAGACCCTCAAAGCTCTCAATGTATCCAATCATTTTGAGCACATGAGGTCTTACGGGTGATGACTCAGCCATTCTGCATTGGAACAATGCCTTGGAGGTCTCATACGTCTCAGGTGTTCGATCACATCGAACGCCTCCAATTTCTCATGTTGCTTCTGAAGCTCAGAGTCCATGGTTATAAGCATAAGGCATGATGCATCCAATGCATCATCAAGATGCTTCTTGTAAGCATCCCTTCCTGCCCTAGAAGCACTATGCGCCGGTTCATTTAGAACAGGCCCTTCGAGGACATACAATTTATTTTCTTGTTTGAGGACTATCCTCAAATTACGATACCATTTTAGGAAGTTATTCCCATTCAGCTTTTCCTTATAAAGGACCGATCGCAGTGATATTGTGCTTGTGTTTTGTGCCATGGAAATTCTACAACAATGATCAACTCACACAAATAAGAGTCATGCATACAAAATCATTTAACAAGGAATTCTATTAAATGATGCTCCTACTATATAAATCAAGACAATTATATAAGTAGGCCAAGATCCATATTTCACTACTAGATAAGTCAGCTTTGGCTGATCGCTTACTTCATAGTTATTTAGGTAGACAACTCTTGTCAATTACATCTCATGTAACTCTTGGATAGTTGAGTGAACAACACTTGTTCTTGTCTATCTCATAGACTAAGCTCAACTCCTTGCCTCTAAGTCCTTAATCCTATTAAGATGACCTAGTTAAGTTCAACACCATAATAAGCAGTTCCGATATTACAATTATCGCGTCGCACATTGGCACCTTGCTTTGGCAAAACCTACCAATTGTTGATCTTAACCTTGATGAGTGCTTATCATGGAAGGCAACACAAGAAGAACTTAATATTTTCATCAACATGTTATTCCAATGCATTACATGCATGTTCTTGATGAATCATATATTGATGTTTGTAAATTTAGAAACCAAAAATACATGAGAACATCGATATCTAACATTGAACATCGATGTTTTGAGAATCTGATTCTCGCCAACCACTTGGCATTGCTCATCAACATTGATGTCTAATGGCCTCTGGAACTCAAGAACATCGATGTCTTGATCTGAAGATCGATGTTCTGAGGCTCTGGAGCTCCAATTCATTTGGCAGAGCTCAAGAACATCGATGTTTAACTTCTGAACATCGTTGTCTTGAAGTTCTGGAAGTTCAAGATTTCTAGTAGTAGTTTTAAACATCGATGTCTAACTTTTAGACATCGATGTTTGAGACTTCTGGAACTCAAGAACATCGATGTTTACTTCTTGAACATCGATGTTGGAGAATTCTGGAATCTCAAACTAATTTGGCAATGCTCAAGAACATCGATGTTTAACTCTTGGACATCGATGTTTGAGAGTTCTGCCAAGGCCACTCATCATGAGAACATCGATGTTTGTCTCACAACATCGATGTTTCAAGATTCCGCCAAAGCCATTCTTCATTAGAACAGCGATGTTTGTCACACAACATCGATGTTTGGAAGATCCAGCTAAGGCAAAACTCATGTGAACATCGATGTTTGACTCACAAACATCGATGTTTTGGCCGTGCTGTACTAGAACGACAATCGTTTTATACAAAAACCGACAATCGATTTTTCCTTGTCGAACTCATTCGGCTTACTGCCAAGAACACCTTGATTGATATCACATACCAATCAAGCGTTCATTGTCAAAACACTTTTGACAAACACCAACATCAACATATATATCACATATACATAATTGAATTATATATATATGATCATGCTACATCATATACAACATATCATATATATTTACAGAAGCATATCATACATATGCACAACAAATCCGGTTTAGCGTTTCACAAGAGGCTCTGCTACCACTGTAAGTAACCGGGTCATGCAATTTGATAATCAAATGCAACCAAATGCGCAACGGAAATCGCGGTACTCAAGGAGAATCCATGTGAAACAGAGTAAACCGAATAACAATTTTGCGTACCTGAATCGGTTGAGATCTTTCACCCAACTGTTATGCCGAATTAGCAAGAGCCGGACAGCAATCCCGCCCCTCTACGGTATCCACACGAACCGTGATAACTAGTTGGAATCGTCACACGATTACCAACCCGAGCACCCCTGAACTGATGTGCTAGCAGCAGGTTTCGGAAGCTAGAGGTTGTGGTATTTTCTTCTTTCTCAAAGAAGGTGTGTACGGTCTGAAACTCACAAGAACTCTCAAGACACTCTCAAAGCCTAATCCACTGAAAAATTTCAGACTCAAAGTGATAATCCCCAAAGCATAATCAGAATATGCTTAATCAAATCCCACTCACAAAAGCAAGAGACAAAGTGGCCAACACCTTTGGCCAACATGATTAGATTTTAGCTAATCATATCTCCACTAACTCTTGGTGGGATTACACATCATATGGCACTAATTATGGTTCAATAAATCAGACATTTAGTGAACAACACCGGCCCAAAACGACCCTGACCCAACCACGGTCCAACCACGGTCCAACTATGGTCCAACCACAAACTCAAATACTTAGTTCAACCACGGTCCAACCATGGTTCAACCACCAGCTCGAATCAACGGCTCTAAGTGTGTGACCCTGTAGGCACTTGTAACGTCCGACAATACTTGTAAACTCATTTACAATTATAAGCAAAGAGCGGCGTCTAGCAACACATCATTGCTACCCGAACGACAAGATCAGTACTGATTCATATGCCTCGCAAACATGTCATCGTCCCTTCGTCCCATTATCAAGATTGAACACGAGACATGGAATATGTCAATCTCGTATATGTTCAATCTCGGTTTCTTGATCCTCGAGTTAACTGCGTAAAACGGATACCTATGATATCACCATATCATAATCCGAGCATGACCATGCATTTACGGTTCAACTCTATCAAGAAACCATCCGATAATATACCCGTTATATGGGTTGGACGAATCCCCTCTGGATCATACAAAACCCACTACACATTTATCATATACCCAATGATTACACTAAGGTCTACTCATTTACGAAATAGCCAAGAGTAATATCAAAGTATACGACTCATATGTTGGGAACCTTGATGAAACCGCTATCGACAAACATATAACGTTCCATGTAGCGTTCTTATGTGGGTCGGTCCAGTCCACAAGTTCTCTAACTTGTACCCGTATGTAGAATTCATATCACATATAAATTCTCAACATACGCTAGTCTTAATTTATTATTACAACCCATCCATAATAATAATCGACTAGGGACATTTAAGAATATAAAATATTCTAGAGTTGTAAATATGTGCAAGCGTTTATCTCATAAACGATATTTATTGGCATAACCTTAATGTGTATACATGACTACAAACAATCATCCATTGATTGGCTTTTGGGCATATTACACTAACATCATCAACGCAAGGAGCCTATACATTCAAAGCACAAGGCCAAATTTATCATTATCTTCCTGGTTTGGTGTCAACTGAAAATAGTCCCAGATTTTTACAACTTTACTTTTACGATACTGACAATGAACTGCATAACAGAATGCAAATAATGCAAGAAGGACCAGTGAATGAGAATATAGTAAAGAAGTTGATGGATATTCTTGAAGAAAATCCTTATGCACAATTCTTGAAAAGGTTAAAAGACTTTCCATCCTTTGACGAGTTTAAGATACGCATCAATACAAGCTTATCTCTTGATCAATGTGTGTATAATGCACCTACAACGGATCAAGTTGTTGCCATCTGGATTGAAGGCAATACAGGTAATGTATCATTTGAGAGAGATATTGTTGTTCACACTCATTCTGGACAAAGACAGAGGGTGATGCACTTTTACAGTTGTTATGATGCATTACAATACCCTCTACTTTTTCCTAAAGGCAAAGTTGGTTGGCATCAAAATATTTATAAACAAGATCGTCTGAATGGTGGATCTAGAAATATTGCAATAGATAACAACTATGAAACACCTGTGTTTTCGTCCTCTGATGACATATTTGAAAGAGAAGATCAAGGTACATGCTATTATTATCATTTTTAATAATTTTTCTAATATTTTATATATAATATTTAGTTTGTTTAAAAAATTATTTTTATGCATGAGTGCATAGACCCACAGCATCAAAAGTTTCTTGTAGAGAATATTATTGCTACAAGCTTCAAATAAGAGATTATGAACGGACTTTAATTCTTTGGGCTGGAAGATTGCTTTAACAATTTGTGGTTGACATGAATATAAAACTCGAATCAACAAGACTCGACTATTTTCGGCTACAACAATCACAAATAAGATCAGAATTATATCAAGGTATTGCTGATAGTGTCATGGATGGAGAAACTAGAGCAAATAAAATTGAAAAAAGGCTCATACTACTAGGTTCTTTTATTGGAGGTCCAAGAGATATGCGACGTCGATACTTAGATGCAATGACATTGGTTCAACGATTTGGAAAACCAGATTTGTTTATAACAATATTATGTAATCCGAAATGGCAAGATATCAAGGATGAGTTGAAATATGGACAAACAGCACAAAACAGACCAGAATTAGTAGATAGAGTATTCTGGGCCAAATTTCAGGATATCAAAAATCAAATAATTAAAAAGCATATATTTAAAGAAGTAATGGCACATGCTTTCGTCACGGAGTTTTAGAAAACAGGAATGCCACATGTTCATTTATTGCTTATACTGAAGGAAAACTACAAAATTACATCTCCAGAACAGTTTGACCAATTCGTTTCTGCAGAGATTCCAGACGAGAAAGAAAATCCTTTGCTCTATCAGTTAGTATCGAAGCACATGATGCATGGGCCTTGCGGTGAGCTGAACAAAAATTGTGGTTGCATGGTGCAACACAATATTGAAAAACAAACTCGGCAATGTCGATCTCATTATCCTAGAACATTTACTTCATCAACAACTAAAGGAAAGGATGGTTATCCAATATATAGACGAATGAATAATAACCAAACTGTGATAAAGAAAGGGAAAGTGCTAGATAACCGATGGGTTGTACCATACAATCCATATCTCTTGACAAGATATAACTGCCATATTAATATTGAGATATGCTCAAGTATATGTTATGTAAAATATTTTTACAACTACATTACACAAAAGACATGATAAAGTGGCAGTGCATATTGTAGAAAACAATGGGAGTACAACGATAGATGAGATTCAGAAATTCCAAGATGCAAGATTTGTATCTTCACAAGAGGCAGCATGGAGAATTTTGGGCTTAAATTTATATGAAATCAGTCCTCCAGTCATTAATCTATAGTTACATTTACCAGGAAAACATGTCGTTTATTATTGGAAAAACGCAAATTTATCAAATGTTATTAGTTGGGATCATATCACAAGAACCATGCTCACCGAATTTATGGTGACGTGCTCCAAAGAAGAAAAAACCCGAAAATTTCTCTACAGGTATTAAATTATCTCTGACCATAAGTATATTGAACATTTTTTAATTTTGTTTTCATATAATTTGTAAGAAAAAAAAACTTGCCCTGCATGTAGTAAATTAAATTTCATCATACGTTTTAAATGTTTTTTGGTCAGTTTTCTTATATTAAGAAAGAAATAATATTTATCTTATTTCAAGAAAATTGACATAGTAACATTAAATGAAATAGAATATATAGTAATAAAAATTATTAAGTTTAAAATATTTTTACTAAAAAAAGCCAAATTTTGTAGGGAATTTCCAGAACATTATGAGTGGGATGCAAAACAAAAAACGTGGACTCCTAGAAAGAGTAATTTCGTTATTGGCCGTGTAAATTCAGCGAACCCAAAAGGAGGTGAAAGGTACTATCTTCGACTACTTTTGAATCATGTAAGAGGACAAAATCATTTCAAGATTTTTTGTGTGTCGATGGAGTGCGGTACTCAACATTCAAAGAAACAGCACAAAAAAGGGGCCTTTTAAAATCTGATGAAAGTATATTGGAGTGTATGGAGGAAGCTGTCATGTTCCAAATGCCACAAGAATTACTCAGGCTTTTTGCGATTATTTTAGTGCATTGTCATCCAGAAAATGCGAAGGTACTGTGGGATACTTATTTTGAACCAATGTCTGAGGATTTCAGAAGAAACCAACAACACTCTGCGGAGGCTCAAGTTTTATTGACACTAAAAAGTGTCAATTATTTCTTAGAAAGTATGGGAAAAAATCTATGAATATAAGCAATTTGAATCAGATAGTCATTCTCTTGAAGATCAAACGACTCTCCCAAGAAAAGTAGTTGAGGAAATGTCCATTGAGATCCCTTTGGAAGATTTAGAAGCACATACCAAGTTAAACCCTGAACAAGAGATTGCTTTCAACACGATTATGGAAAGAATACACTCCGAAAACAGTTGAATATTTTTTGTTGACGGCTCGGGAGGATTAGGAAAAATATTTTTATATCGTGCATTATTTGCAAATGTCAGATCTAGAAGGATGATAGCACTTGCAACTGCAACATGTGGTGTCGCAGCAGCAATTATGCCTGGTCAACTATTGTGCATTCAAAGTTAATATTATGAAAGTAAAAAATAAAGAAAAACCATGCTATCATGCATGCAAAAGGTGTGGAAAGAAAGTAGATGTTTCAGACAACAAAGAACGATGTCAAAGTGAAAAATGCAATGGTTATAATGGATACAAACCAAGGTATGAGCATTATACCAAAAAAAAAATTACTTATCTTGGCTAAATATTTACATTCAAATTTTTATTTAGCATATCTAATTCATATCTTATAGGTACATGTTAAGACTCGAAGTGTCCGATGGAAAAGATAATGCAGTGGTAACCATATTCGACGAGGCAAAAATGATAATTGGATGCGATGTGACTAATTATATTACAATGTCACAAGATGAGGTAAAAAATGAATAATGACTAAAAACTAATCTATTATGGAATAGCTATTGAAAATCAAAGTTTTTTTCTTGTTGGGAAAAGAACAAAAAGAAATGTTGCTCGATTGTGAAGATGAAGAATATATTTTCTTAGTGAGGATGAACAAGGCAAACGACTCTGATAGGAGAAAAGGACAATTTGTTGCAGAGGAAGTGCGAAAGACAACTACTGAAGAACAAAATGAAAAAGAAAAAACATGGATTTCTATTGAAGATGAAGACAACTAAATGCAGCCGATTCTTAAGAAAGTTATACTAGAGAAAAAACTAAAAGTGTTGTTTACTTTTCAAATATTATGTTAGCTCAATATTTACAAATGTCAAAGTCTTTCATATAAATAGGGTTCATGTTTAATGTATTACAATTTAATCAAAATACAAAAAATATAAATAGAGTAGGTAATTATTAAATTGATGCTAAAGTAATTATTATATTAATAATTAGTGTTTTAACTATGAAATTAAAAATAATAATGAGATTATTTCACATAATTTTGAAAAGATTCATAAAGCTTCTTCAATCTCCACAGATATAAAAAGAATCAAACCTATCAAACCAGTGAATTTAAAACCATAAGGTACGTTACATACTTTCTTTTTTCGGTGGGCATGCGAATTGTTTATCTTACATGTACATGTGAATTTTCCATGGGCATTGGTGAAAAATTTTCTACCAATAGTGTATATCATGGATTGAACAGAAACTTACGGATTGCTTTTTATCGAGCAGCCAGCTGGATAAATTTTTACTCACTAGGTTCTTAATTAGCCCATGTAATTTACACCATGTTTTCTAGGATTCTATTATGTAGTTAAAAAAATTAACTAAGTTTTTTTTTTATTTTTCTCCAAATATTTTTCCTTGAATCTATTTCAGAAAGTAATGTCTATCATGTATATATCATGCCTTAAAAATAATAGCTTTACACAATAATATAAATACCAAACACAATAAGAGAGGTTCCATATTACTAAAGAATTATCAACCTCACATTAATATCAATTTTAGTAATTTATAATTTATAATTACTTTAAGCTATATATATATATATTAAAGGCTATATCAGAAAGTTAGTTTTTCTTCAGTTTTTATATTTTTTAAAAATTATTTTAGAAATGACTGAATAACAACTCTCAAGTTCTGAGTTGCACAAACTAACAAATATTTTGTCATGTATACATTATGGGCCCAAAAATTTTGAATATGAGCCACTTTTATTTTGTTAGAGTAATACACAAGTTTGATTAGCTTGACCAACCTATCATCATGATTTATATAATATATTTATTCACTTGTAAAATACAAAAAGATCAAGAATTCTAAAGAACATATAAGAGCATATAACAACATTTTTTTCATTAACATCTTTAGTCAAAAGCAATTTTTGGTCACTGAACTCAGCTTTACAATGGATTTTGGTCAATGTACTCAATTTCAATAGATTTTGGTCATTGGACTCAATAAAAATCATGAATTTTGGTTCGCGGGTCAACCTAGTAAAGTGGAGTGCCATGTGTCTATTTGTGAGTGGCCTACATCATCAGGTGGAACCCAAAGAAAGTGGGTATACCGACTTCAAACCGGATCGGTTAGCAAACTCTTTTGCACCCGGAATGATCTATGTTTAAATACAAAAATTTAATTATTATTCATATGATTATTAAATAGTTTATTTTTTTATTATTTATATTATATTTTCTATTTTAATTTTTTCTTCATAATAATATTTTTTATTTATTTCCCTGATTTATATTTTTAAAAAATTAGTCTCTTAAGTTTTTTATGTTTTTTTTTATCATTCATTAATTCTTTTGATTTCTACTTTTATTGTTTAATATTTTTGTTGTTTTAGGGCTCAATGATTGATGCGTGCTATCCGCAATGGATCCTGCAAGTGCACAGGGTTGTTGTAGTACTTATCAAGGTCGTATCCGCAGGGACTGGGTTGAGTCTGTTACCCTTCAATTAGACAAATCAGGCTTGAAATAATAAAATAAGGATGGATTTTGGATGAATGATAATTGAAACATAAACTGAGTAGTAAAATAAATGTAACAACAAGATTGAAGTAGGAAGAGATCAGTTTGGTGAATTCTTAGGCATCCGGGGTTCACATGTCCTATTTCATGCTTTAAATTGCTCGACAGGCTCAGTCACAGGCTGAGCCTGTGGGTTAGGCTGTGACTAATGAGATGTCTTGAAGGGGCTCCCAACCTAAAGTGCTATCAACGGCTTTCGATCTTATCAATAGTTCCCTAAGCTTCCATCTACCCCCTGTCACTAGAGTAGTCGTCTACTTAAGGGTGAAGTTTAATATTGGTGCTAATACTCACAGTCTCTCCCTATCTTCTTTCGAATAGCTAAGGAGCGAAGGCTGGCTATTGTTGGGCTAGCACTCCTGGCTTCTCCTTTCGGTCCTTCACCAAGCTGCTACTAAATTAAGAAGATTCTACCCAAAAGTTAATCAAGAATCAAATTAGGGATTGTGTTATCTTCTTGACTATGTTGTCACAGACTTAGGCTGTACTAGGCACAGGCTAAGGCTGTTGACAACAAAAGAGTCAATTAATAGAATCGGTTCTTGCAGGCGCTCTCAACCTATACTGCACCCATTTGCTTTCAACTCACAGGTGCCTCCCAGGGTTCTCACATTCCTAATGCTCTCGTATCGGTTAAACACAGGGGATTAAGAATGGTGTTGAGGCTAGTTCCTCAATTAGTTTCTAACTCCTATCAAAAGCTAAAAACTAAGGGTTGGTTGTTGTTGTTCCAGTAGCTATGGTTTCTCCTTTCGGTCCTTCACCTAGCTACTTGTAATCATGCGAGGGTTTGGCCAGAACTCAGACATGTAGCAAGTATGCAACAACCAAAGCAAGAAAATGGGATAAAAATATGAAAAGAGCAATTTATTACATAAAAACTAGAGACACGTTGCACCCCTTCAACCTAAAAGGGGTTGTTTAGTTCATGCTTAAAAATATAGAAACAATAAAACCAAGTGTGAGCATAGGTTTTGGAACAGATTGGAGGTTAGGGACGACACAATTTCTGCAGAAAAAGCTGCAGAATCGTGCACCCCCTTGAAAACCCAAAGTTCTGGGTTTTTAATCCCTGTTCCAGACCTTCAATGGTGTCTTTAATGGTGGACTCCCCCCAATTCCTCCCCTAGTTCTCTTTTTCTTCTTTTGTAGGTGCAGCTCCTCTCTTATCTTTTCTCCCCACTTGCTGGAAATCATGGGCGTTGAGCAAGTTGTTTTCTTCAGCTTTCCTTCGTGTTTGTCAGGATAGGCATGATGGGCAGTAAGTTGATTGGTGGATTGTAAGTTCCAAGGTACCCTTTGCAGAGGATAATTGTTCTTTAAGGTTGATTCCCTCTGAGTGGCATGGGCCTATCCCTTTTTCTCCTAGAAAGTGCTCTAGGAACGTCAGGAGAATGTTTGTTTATGTTAGTGGAGCAGGTGGTGTAATTTTATATTCCTCCCGCAATTTCTGGGTTTTTCAGGACGCACAGGCTGAGGCTGTTGACGCACAGGCTGAGGCTGTTGACGCACAGGCTGAGCCTGTACGAGGTCTTCTTCGATTACTTCTCCAATCGATTTCAGCCTCTTCTGTAGATGATTAAACGCCATAAGTTCTCATTGGATAGAGGCATGGATTGTGAGATCTTATGATTTGAAGATGGTCTGCAGCCTTCAAGTGAAACTGCAGTGAACAACAGCCTCAGGGACAGGGTCAAAGGTTCTGCAACAGGCTCATGCTGTGGCTGAGGCTGTATCTTCAAATTCTTCAATGAAATCCTCTTGAATTGATCGAAATTACTGAAATCACTAATCATATAGTAAGGGATGGAATTTGGAGGAATATGGTGGAATAGTACGTAGAAGGCATATAGTCATGACGAAATGAGGGCAAATTATATCTTAAATCATGCCTAAAACTATGCATATTTCATATGCATCAAAATACCCCAAACTGAAGATTTTGCTTATCCTCAAGCTAACAAAGAAGAAAAGAAGGCATGATTTGAAAGGAAGAAAAACTAATCTCAATGCATCAAACTTTCGCTAGGTTTCTTCCTCGTGGTGTCTTAATTCAGGCATCCTTAAATTTTCCTTCAAAACTGCATCAATTCCAACCGAACTCTTTGTCAGTAGTTTATGTCAATAAAAATTTTAGGAATGATCTTGCAACTGACCCTCATTCTTCTGCCATTTGAGAGATTCTGCCAAAGATTGTCAATGGAAAGTGAAAACATTACCTTATATGCAAACCATTACCCCTTGTCCCCACTAATGTGCATAAGTCATCAAGCTAGGATCACTAGAACTTTTCAGTGTTGTATTGTAGTTAGGTGAGGGCTATCAAAGGATGGTGGATGGATTGAATTAGTGTTAATGGCCTATGAGCTTGAAATATTCGGTTCTGTTTGTGAACAGTCTGAGGCTGTATAGGGACTGTTTGATTTCATATCCCTTGAGATTTCAAGCTACCTCCTGTGTTTTAGGATGGAGTTTGATTCACAAAATGTTGTCTTTCTCCTTGCTTCTCCTTCCCATGTTTTTTTCTTTTCTTCATTGGCTATTTTTTTTAGTGTGGCTGGGAAGAGAGTAGCTCACAACGTGTGTTGGCATTCTGGTCTTGCATTTGTTAAGTGCAAACAGTCTCAAACACCTTTAATAGGATCAAATCTCGCTCACAGACTCATCAATAGGGTGAGACTGTTTGAAGGAACTTGTGCCTTAGAAACATGATGGCCCCTGTTTTGGCTTCAAGTGGTTGAGGTGGGGTAAGCAGGGTGAAGGAATAAATCAGGGCCATCACATATTGGCTCAAAAGGGGTTTGCAAGGGATTAATGTGTCAGGTATGGGATTATGTAGTCTCTTTGGTGTGAAAAAGATAGCCTAGGTCCTTTCCTTGCTTGAAAACTTCTGCTTGAATTTCGCCCTGATAGAGGTAAGGGCCTGTTCTAAGGTGAACAGGTTGAGCCTGTCTAATTTAGAAAAAAAAATTGACAAGAATCTTCCCAAGTGACAGATTTAATGTAATTTAGCTGCTTGAATAGTCCTGCTCTATTTCTTTGGAAAGGTAAGACTGTTAGTTACCAGGTCATGCAATTTGACAATCAAATGCAACTAAATGCGCAGCGGAAATCCCGGTATTCATGGAGGATCCATGTGAAACAGAGTAAACCGAGTTATAGAAAAACATACCTGGTTCGGTTGAGGTCTTTCACCCAACTGATGATCCGAATCAGCAAGAGCCGGATTGGAATCCCGCCCCTTTACGGTATCCACACGAACCGTGATAACTAGTTGGAATCGTCACACGATTACCAACCCTAGCACCCCCGAACTGATGTGCTAGTAGCAGGTTTCGGAAGCTAGAGTTTGTGTTATTCTCTTCTTTCTCAAAGAAGGTGTGTGTGGTCTGAAACTCTCAAGAACTCTCAAGACTCTCTCAAGGCTCAATCCTCTGAAAATTTTCAGACTCAAAATGATGAAGACACAAGGCATAATCAGATTGTGCTTAGTCTAATCCCACTCACAAAAGCAAGGGACAAAGTGGCCAACACCTTTGGCCAACATTATTAGCTTTTAGCTAATTATGTCTCCACTAACTCTTGGTGGGATTACACATCACATGGCACTAATTATGGTTCAATAAAGCAGACATTTAGTGAACTGAGCCAGCCCAAGACGACCCTGGTCCAACCACGGTCCAACCATGGTCCAACCACAAACTCAAATACCAGGTTCAACCACAGTCCAACCATGGTTCCACCACCAGCTCGAATCAACAGCTCTAAGTGTGTGACCCTGTAGGCACTTGTAACGTCCGGCAATAATTGTAAACTCATTTACAATTATAAGCAAAGACCGGCGTCTAGCAACACATCATTGCTACCCGAACGACAAGATCAGTACTGATTCATATGCCTCGCAAACATGTCATCGTCCCTTCGTCCCATTATCAAGATTAAACACGAGACATGGAATATGTCAATCTTGTATATGTTCAATCTCGGTTTCTTGATCCTCGAGTTAACCGCGTAAAACGGATACCTAAGATATCACTATATCATAATCCGAGCATGGCCATGTATTTACGGTTCAACTCTATCAAGAAACCGTCCGATAATATACCCGTTATATAGGTTGGACGAATCCCCTCTGGATCATACAAAACACACTACACATTTATCATATACCCAATGATTACACTAAGGTCTACTCATTTACGAAATAGCCAAGAGTAATATCAAAGTATACGACTCATATGTTGGGAACCTTGATGATCTCAGGTCTAAGGACAATACATATAAGAACCGCTATTGAAAAACATATAACGTTCCATGTAGCGTTCTTATGTGGATCGGTCCAGTCCACAAGTTCTCTAACTTGTACCCGTAGGTAAAATTCATATCACATATAAATTCTCAACATTTAATTTAATATTACAACCCATCCATAATAATAATCGACTAGGGACATTTAACAATATAAAATACTCTAGGGTTATAAATATGTGCAAGCGTTTATCTCATAAATGATATTTATTGGAATAACCTTAATGTGTATACATGACTACAAACAATCATCCATTGATTGGCTTTTGGGCATATTACACTAACATTCTCCCACTTTCACTAAAGCCAATCATACATGTATCTAATACCAATGAATACAGCATGACCATCATGCTTCCGCTGTGTGAGAGACTTAGTCAACGGGTCTGTTACATTGTTCTCAGAAGGAACTTTGCACAGCCACAGTTATAGAGTCGGTAACTGTTCCCTGCTTGGAACTCTTCCAGCATACAGTACCACTTCCAAGACAAAAACACATAACCTGATTGCAATCTAAAGACATCCCCATCGGTTTGGAAGCTAGCATCAGTGTAACCCTTTGCAACAAGCTCATCATTGCTTTCGTAAACCTGGAATGCATCCTTAGTCCTTCTCAAGTACTTAAGGATGTTCTTAACGGCTATCCAGTGACTCTCACCGGGATCAGATTAGTATCTGCTTGTGACACTCAAAGCATAAGCGACATCCGATCGAGTACATGGCATGACATACATGATAGATCCTATTGCAGAAGCATAAGGAATCTTACTCATCCGCTCTCTCTCCTTAGATGTACTAGGACACTGATTCTTTGAGAGAGATATGCCAAGTGACAAGGGCAAGAATCCTTTCTTGGAATCTTGCATGCTAAACCTTTTTAGCACCTTGTCAATATACGTAGTTTGACTTAGCCCGAGAAGCATTTTGGATCTATCTCTATAGATCTTTATACCTAACACTTAGGCAGCTTCTCCTAAGTCCTTCATCGAAAAATTTTTCCTAACCAAGCCTTTACAGACTGTAGTGTCGGAATGTCATTCTCAATGAGTAGGATGTCGTCAACATACAACAACAAGAAAACAATAATGCTCCCACTAGCCTTCTTGTAAACACATGGTTCATCTTTATTCTTAATGAAACCGAACTCTTTGATCACTTCATTAAAACAAAGATTCCAACTCCTAGAAGCTTGCTTCAATCCATAAATGGATCTCTGCAACTTGCATACCATATTGGCATTCTCTAAATTGACAAAAACTTTAGGTTGTGTCACGTACACATCCTCTAAAAGATTTCCGTTAACGAAAGCGGTTTTGACATCCATTTGCCAGCAAATAGAATCTGGATGGATTTAACCATGGCAACTGGCGAGAAAGTTTCATCATAGTCAATACCAAGAACTTGCTTGAAACCTTTCGCCACCAACCGCCCTTTATAGGTAATCAAATTACCATCCATGTCGGTCTTTTTCTTAAAGACCCACTTGCACCCTATGGGTTTTACCCCTTCAGGTGGATCATCCAAGGTCCATACCTTGTTTTGATACATGGATTACATTTCCGAATTCCTGGCTTCTAGCAACTTCTTAGAGTCCGGACTCGTGATGGCCTGCTGATAAGAAGTGGGCTCATCCTCATCTATGAGCATCACGTCTCCAGTATGAGTCATGAGAAATCCATATCTCTCAGGCTCATACCGAGTCCTATCCGACCTACGCGGTCCATGTGTTACAGGCACTGGATTCTCATCCACAACATCTTGTGGTTCCTGTCCTTGTTCCATCTCAGCCTCAATATCTCGAACTTCTTCGAGTTCTATTTTCCTCCCACTGATTCTTCTAGAAATAAATTCTCTTAGTAAAAAGATAGCAGTCCGAGCAACAAACACTTTGTGCTCTAAAGGATTATAGAAATAATACCCTTTAATTTCCTTAGGGTATCACACAAAGAGCCACTTGTCGGATCTAGGGCCGAGTTTATCTGATGCTTCAAGTCTCACGTAAGCCTCACGACCCCAAATTCTCATAAAATACAAATTGGGACGCCTCCTAGTCCATATCTCATATGGTGTCTTTTCGACGGATTTAGATGGAATACGGTTAAGTGTAAATGCAGCACTCAATAATGCACGTCCCCAAAAAGAAGAAGGAAGGTCATCTTGACTCATCATCGAAAGAACCATGTCTAACAAGGTTCTATTCCTCCTTTCGGATACACCATTCCATTGAGGCGTACCCAGTGGAGTGAGCTGTGATACTATACCACACTCCTTTATATGATCAAGAAATTCTTGGCCTAAGTATTCACCTCCTCGATCTGATCGAAGCATTTTAATGCTCTTGCCGAGTTGATTCTGTACTTCATTCTTGAATTCTTTAAACTTTTCAAAGGATTCTGACTTGTGTCTCATTAGATACACATAGCCATACCCACTGAAATCGTCAGTAAATGTAATGAAGTATTGAAATCCACCTCTAGCTTATGTCGACATAGGTCCGCATACATCATTATGTATAAGACCTAACAAGTCCGAAGCTCTTTCACCTTTACCGGTAATAGGAGCCTTCGTCATCTTGCCTAACAAACATGACTCACATGTCTCAAATGATTTAAAATCAAATGAGTCTAAAAGTCCATCTTTATGGAGTTTAGATATACGAATCTCGTTTATATGGCCCAATCGACAATGCTAAAGGTAAGTTTCATTAGAATCGTTCATTCTAACCTTCTTTGTATTAACGTTATAGATCGCGGTTTCTAGGTTAAGAACATCAAACCATTGCTTAAATATGCACCACCATAATAAACATCATTGAAATAAATAGAACAACAATTGTCCTTTATTACAAATGAAAACCTTTCTTGTCAAGACAAGAAACAGAAATTAAATTCCTGCTTATGGTTGGTACATAATAACAATTGTCTAGTTCTAACCCAAACTACTCGGTAAGGTAAGATAGTAAGTTCCTACAGCTAATGCAGCAACTCTTGCTCCATTTCCTACACGCAGGTCTATCTTACCCTTTGCCAATCTCCTACTCTTTCTCAGTTTCTTCACATTTACACAAATGTGAGAACCACATCCGGTATCTAACACCTATGATGCTGAGATAGAGATATTAGCTTCTATAACGAAAATATCTGAAGCGGAAGTCTCACTTCCCTTCTGCTTCTTTACCTCTTCAAGGTAAACAGGGCAGTTACGTTTTCAATGTCCGGACTTCTTGCAATGGAAGCATTGACCTTCCTTTGCAACACCACCTTTGGGTTTCAGCACTTGTGAAGAAGATGCACCAAACTTTTTGGCAAATTTTTTCACCTTGCCCTTACCCTTTCCCTTGCTACTTCCAACCATCATAATGCTGTTAGATTTGTTTGCCTTCATCTCTTACTCAGCAGTTCTTAACATGTTGAGCAACTCAGACAAAGATTTGTCAAAATAATTCATATTGAAGCTTATGACAAATTGGTTGTAACTATCCGGCAACGATTGCAGGACTAGATCAACAACCGACTTCTTCTGCAAAGGAAAACCAAGACCATCAAGGCTCTCAACGTATCCAATCATTTTGAGCACATGAGGTCTTACAGGTGATGACTCAGCCATCCTGCATTGGAACAATGCCTTAGAGGTCTCATACCTCTCAGGTGTTCGATCACATCGAACGCCCCCAATTTCTCATGTTGCTTCTGAAGCTCAGAGTCCATGGTTATGAGCATAAGGCATGATGCATTCAATGCATCATTAAGATGCTTCTTGTAAGCATCCCTTCCTACCCTAGAAGCACTAGGCGCCGGTTCATTTTGGAACAGGCCCTTCGAGGACATACAATTTATTTTCTTATTTGAGGACTACCCTCAAGTTGCGATACTATTTTAGGAAGTTATTCCCATTCAACTTTTCCTTCACAAGGATAGATCGCAGTGATATTGTGCTAGTGTTTTGTGCCATAGAAATTCTACAACAATTATCAACTCACACAAATAAGAGTCATGCATACAAAATCATTTAACAAGGAATTCTATTAAATGATGCTCCTACTATATAAATCAAGACAATTATATAACTAGGCCAAGATCCATATTTCACTACTAGATAAGTCAGCTTTGGCTGATCGCTTACTTCATAGTTATTTAGGTAGACAACTCTTGTCAATTACATCTCATGTAACTCTTGGATAGTTGAGTGAACAACACTTGTTCTTGTCTATCTCATAGACTTAGCTCAACTCCTTGCCTCTAAGTCATTAATCCTATTAAGATGACCTAGTTATGTTCAACACCATAATAAGCAGTTCAGATATTACAATTATCGCGTCGCACCTTGCTAGGATAAACATTGGCACCTTGCTTTGGTAAAACCTACCAATTGTTGATCTTAACCTTGATGAGTGCTTATCATGGAAGGCAACACAAGAAGAACTTAATATTTTTCATCAACATATTATTTCAATACATCACATGCATGTTCTTGATGAATCATATATTGATGTTTGTAAATTTTGAAACCAAAAATTACTAGTGAACATCGATGTTTAAGATTGAACATCGATGTTTTAAGATTCTGATTCTCCCAACTACTTGGCAGTGTTCAAGAACATCGATGTTTAACTCTTGAACATCGATGTCTGACTCCTGAAAATCATGTTTGTGGTTTCTGGACTCCAGAACATCGATGTTTAACCTTAAACATCGATGTTGAAGGTTTATAGAGCCAGAACATCGATGTTTAACACTTAAATGTCGATGTTTAAAGTTTCTGGAACTCCAAATCATTTGGCAGAGCTCAAGAACATCGATGTTTAACTTGTGAACATCGATGTCTAGAAGTTTTGGAAGTTCAAGATTTCTGACAGTAGTTTTAAACATCGATGTCTACCTTTTAAACATCGATGTTTGGGAATTTGAAATCTCAAACTAAATTGGCATTGCTCTAGAACATCGATGTTTAACTCTTGGGCATCGATGTTTGAGAGTTCTGCCAAGGCCACTCGTCATGAGAACATCGATGTTTAACTCGTGAACATCGCTGTTTTAAGATTTTGCCAAAGCCAATCTTCATTTAGAACATCGATGTTTATCATACAACATCGATGTTGGGAAGATCCGGCTAAGGCAAAACTTTTGTGAACATCGATGTTTAACTCACAAACATCGATGTTTTGGCCTTGCTGTACTAGAACGACAATCGTTCTATACGCAAACCGACAATCGATTTTTCCTTGTCGAACTCATTCGACTTACTGCCAAGAACACCTTGATTGATATCACATACCAATCAAGTACTCGTTGTGAAAACACTTTTGACAAAACCTACTTCAACATATATCACATATACAAAATTGAAATTCAACATATCACATATACTAGCATGTTCATACTATATCACATATAACATATGAACACATAATTCAGTTTAGCGTTTCACAAGAGGCTCCACTACCGCTGTTAGTTACTGGGTCATGCAATTTGACAATCAAATGCAACTAAATGCGCAGCGGAAATCCCGGTACTCATGGAGGATCCATGTGAAACAGTGTAAACCGAGTTATAGAAAAACATACCTGGTTCGGTTGAGGTCTTTCACCCAATTAATGATCCGAATCAGCAAGAGCCGGATTGCAATCCCGCCCCCTTTACTGTATCCACACGAACCGTGATAACTAGTTGGAATCGTCACACGATTACCAACCCTAGCACCCCCGAACTGATGTGCTAGCAGTAGGTTTCGGAAGCTAGAGTTTGTGTTATTCTCTTCTTTCTCAAAGAAGGTGTCTATGGTCTGAAACTCTCAAGACTCTCTCAAGGCTCAATCCTCTGAAAATTTTCAGACTCAAAATGATGAAGACATAAGGCATAATTAGATTATGCTTAGTCGAATCCCACTCACAAAAGCAAGGGACAAAGTGGCCAACACCTTTGGCCAACATGATTAGCTTTTAGCTAATTATGTCTCCACTAACTCTTGGTGGGATTACACATCACATGACACTAATTATGGTTCAATAAATCAGACATTTAGTGAACTAAACCTGCCCAAAACGACCCTAGTCCAACCACGGTCCAACCACTGTCCAACTATGGTCCAACCACAAACTCAAATACCTGGTTCAACCACGGTCCAACCATGGTTCTATCACCAGCTCGAATCATCAGCTCTAAGTGTGTGACCCTGTAGGCACTTGTAACGTCCGGCAATAATTGTAAACTCATTTACAATTATAAGCAAAGAGCGGCGTCTAGCAACACATCACTGCTACCCGAACGACAAGATCAGTACTGATTCATTTGCCTCGCAAACATGTCATCGTCCCTTCGTCCCATTATCAAGATTAAACACGAGACATGGAATATGTCAATCTCGCATATGTTCATTCTCGGTTTCTTGATCCTCGAGTTAACCGCGTAAAACAGATACCTATGATATCACCATATCATAATCCGAGCATGGCCATGCATTTACGGTTCAACTCTATCAAGAAACCATCCGATAATATACCCGTTATATGGGTTGGACAAATCCCCTCTGGATCATACAAAACCCACTACACATTTATCATATACCTAATGATTACACTAAGGTCTACTCATTTACGAAATAGCCAAGAGTAATATCAAAGTATACGACTCATATGTTGGGAACCTTGATGATCTCAGGTCTAAGGACAATACATATAAGAACCGCTATTGACAAACATATAACGTTCCATGTAGCGTTCTTATGTGGGTCGGTCCAGTCCACAAGTTCTCTAACTTGTACCCATATGTAGAATTCATATCACAAATAAATTCTCAACATACGCTAGTCTTAATTTATTATTACAACCCATCCATAATAATAATCGACTAGGGACATTTAAGAATATAAAATATTCTAGGGTTATAATTATGTGCAAGCATTTATCTCATAAACGATATTTATTGGAATAACCTTAATGTGTATACATGACTACAAACATTCATCCATTGGTTGGCTTTTGGGCATATTACACTAACAAAGACAAGTCAAGAGATTAGAATTTGAGAAGAATTTATTAGAATAAGAAAGGATGCCTAAATATAGAGACAGGCTAACACTGTCATAAATATAATGAAAATAGATGAACTTGAAATTGCATTTATTGAAGTTCAAAAAGTACATGAAGTCATACATGGCTAAATTGCACCCTAAAATACCCCAAACTGAAAATCTGCAGTGTCCTCACTGCAAAAACTAAACAAAGATAGGGTGTAATGCCGCAACTAAGAGACACAATCATACAATCGATGCAAAGAATGTAAACACTAAAAACAAGCTGAAAAGTACATGGACAAAATAAACAAACACAGAAGTACCCCAAACTGAAATGCTGCAAAGCACATAGAAAGAACTAATGGGATGTAAGAAGGTGATATGCATGCAAACTAAATGTAACAATGTTTCCCTGTGCGTGAACAGGCTCAGCCTGTGTAACAACAGACCCAAACAGTCCCTTACAAAGTAAAGGCTTTAGAATTAAAAGAAAGGTTAGGAAAACTTCTCTGGTCTGATGTGAAGAGGTTGCCCCATTGTTCCTTCCAATCACCTAGCAGCTTACAAAAACAAAAAAAAAACGAAAAGGGTAAAATGCATAAACAGAAAAGGAAAAACTAGGGAGGTAGAGTTTACCACTTGGGTTGTCTCCCAAGAAGCGCTTCTTTCATCTCTTGTAGCTGGACACCCTCCTTGTTTAAGAGGTATGAGGGTTTTGGCAAGGTTGAATCTCCCTGAAAATGCCCATGGTAGGGTGGTAAATTTTCAACCTCTTTCGATGGGCTATGAATGGGCTGACTTCGTTACCATCAATCTCCATTTCTCCATGAGGAAAACAACGAACAATGGTAAATAGACCAGACCACTTTGATCGTCTCTTATTCCGAAAAAAAGACTTGTTCTTCTTTCTTGAGAGCACGTTTGATGTTTTGACCATTGTGCCTTTTTATGGTTCTCTCTCTTGTAAACCATGGCATTCCCATTCTTCTCCAAATGCTCTTCATTCAATTCTGGAGGAAGAGGTTTTGTCTCATGATTTGGTGCAAAATCATCAACTCCAGTTTGATTGATAGGCCACTGCTGTTGAACAGGCTAATAGACAGGCTGGGCCTGTTGTATTGACTTATTGTTGTCATCAAGAGTGTTAACCTGGCAGCAGGTGCCAAAGCTCAATTCTGACTTAGGAGACAGGAGCATATTAAAATTCATTGTATTTTCTCCAACTCTCAATGTCACCCTTCCTTCCTCAACATCAATCAATGCCCTAGTCGTGGCAAGAAAAGGTCGCCCTAAAATGATGGGTGTGTGGACATCCAATGCCATATCCATGACCATAAAATCAACAGGAATATAAAAATCACCAACCTTCACGGGCACATCCTCTAATACTCCCACAGGGTACACAAGTGAGCGGTCAGCAAGTTGGATTGTCATCCTTGTGGGCTTGATGTCTCCAAGGTCCATGTCTTGAGTGATGGATAGTGGTAACAGGCTGACACTGCTCATAGGTCACATAGGTCCCCTTCAATCTTCTTGCTCCCAATATGACATGGCATTGTAAAGTTCCCTGGGTCTGAGTATTTTTTGGGTGGCTGATGTTGAATGAGAGCACTCCCCTGGGCTGTCATAGCTATAGTCTCAATATCATCAATGGTTCTCTTCCTTGTCAAAATCTCCTTGAGGAACTTAGCATATGAAGGCATTTGTGTAACCACATCACTGAAAGAAACATTCACACATAACTTACTTAGCAATTCCTTGAACTTACTGAATTACTTCTCCAATTTGGCCTTGTGGTATACTTCTGGGAATGGGAGAGGAGGTTGATAAGGTCGAATAGTCTGGGGCTGTTTCTCAGCACTTTTTGTGCCGACAAGCTCAGCCTGTGTCTGTACTGTTTGTCCCAAGCTGGATGTTGATGCTGTTGCCTTTTTCTCCACAGCCTCAGGCGGTCTCAGCGTTGTTTCCTTTAACTCCTTCCCACTGCGAAGGATCACAGGATTGCAATGTTCAATTCTTGGATTCTCTACTATTTTTCTTGGAAGAGCTCCTTGTTAGCTAGTTGACTATGTGGCTTGCTGTGCAATTTGATTCTCGAGAATTCTTTTGTGGGACTTGATTTGACTAATCTCCTCATTCATTTTATTTTGGTTCTGGAGGATGGATTGCAACATGCTCATCATGTCTTGATGTCCACCTTGATATCCACCATGGTTTTGCCTCTGTTACTGAGCCTGTGGTGGATTTCTTTCTACGTTTAGCGATCTCGAAGAGAAATTTGGGTGATCTCTCCAAGCTGGATTGTATACATCCCCATATTGATTCTGCTGCTGCTGGATATAGTGGGCATGTTTAGAATCACATTCAGCAAAGAGTGGGCAACTAGATGTACCATGAGGTCCTCCACATCCTCCATAGGCTGAGCTTGTGGCTGCAGTTACCTTGACTTGAGCAGCCCCCAATTGCTTCCGGAGTGCTTCTATTTCTGCCTCTAGCTTGGTTACTCGGTCTACACCAATTATTCCAGAGGCCTTGACTCCCCTAACTTGGGTCTTCCTTTTGGACAGGGCTTCAAGAATGGTAACTCCATCAATATAGTCTTTATCCAAGAATGCACCAATGGCTTTCTTGTCCAGAGTGTTTTGATCTTTGTCGCATAGGCCACAATAAAATTGTTCAAGTTGCACAGCCTCATCAATTCGGTGGTTTGGACATCTCCTCAATAATCCCTTGAATCGATCCCAAGCATGACGAATTGATTCATCATAGCGTTGAGAAAAGCCAATAAGTTGTCGTCTCAAGTTTGCAGCCTTGCTTGATGGATGGTATTCCTTCAAGAAGGCTCTGACTAGACTGTCCCAGTCTGTGAAATGGCCTGCTTCATGGTTGTTGAGCCACTCAAATGCTGCATCTTGAAGTGAGAATGAAAATACTCTCATGTACAGTTGCTCCTTGGTCATCCCTGCTATGTTCACTGTGCTACACACCCGCAGAAAATTTTGCAAGTGCGAGTTTGGATCTTCGGAGGGCATGCCACCAAATGTGCGCCTCTCCAACATGCTAAGCAAGTTTGTTCGAATCTCATATGGGGCATCTACATCTGGAATGGCTATGTTTTTGTGGATTATGGTCGTTGGTGGTTGTAGGAGCTGTGACATAGGGATGTAAGGTCGAACAGGTTGTATCTGTGCTCCTTCATTGGGTCTGTTCGCCATGTTTTGTTGTTTCTATTTGTTCTTCTTATGAATCTGGCGGGCTGTTTTTTCGATTTTCTGGTGAAAGATTAGAGCTGCTTGCTCCTGGTTTGGGGCATGCACCACTTGAAAACTTCAAACTTGGAAAAGGAAAGGATGAGATTATAAAAAGCTTAATAAATCGAGATAAAAAGTAATAGAACCAAGCGCCAGTCCCCGGCAACGGTGCCAAAACTTGATGCGTGCTATCCGTAATGGATCCGGCAAGTGCACAGGGTTGTTGTAATACTTATCAAGGTCGTATCTACAGGGACTGGGTTGAGTCTGTTGCCCTTCAATTAGACAAATCAGGCTTGAAATAATAAAATAAGGATGGATTTTGGATGAATGATATTTGAAATATAAACTGAGTAGTAAAATAAATGTAACAACAAGATTGAAGTAGGAAGAGATCAGTTTGGTGAATTCTTAGGCATCCGGGGTTCACATGTCCTGTTTCATGCTTTAAATTGCTCGACAGCCTCAGTCACAGGCTGAGCCTGTGGGTGAGGCTGTGACTAATGAGATGTCTTAAAGAGGCTCCCAACCTAAAGTACTATCAACAACTTTCGATCTTATCAATAGTTCCCTAAGCTTCCATCTACCCCCTGTCACTAGAGTAGTCGTCTACTTAAGGGTGAAGTTTAATATTGGTGCTAATACCCACAGTCTCTCCCTATCTTCTTTCGAATGGCTAAGGAGCGAAGGCTGGCTATTGTTGGTCTAGCACTCCTGGCTTCTCCTTTCGGTCCTTCACCAAGCTGCTACTAAACTAAGAAGATTCTACCCAATAGTCAATCAAGAATAAAATTAGGGATTGTGTTCTTGACTATGTTGTCACTGACTGAGGCTGTACTAGGCACAGGCTGAGACTGTGCTGTGTACAGGCTGAGGCTGTTGACAGCAAAAGAGTCAATTAATAGAATCGGTTCTTGCAGGCACTCTCAACCTATACTGCATCCATTTGCTTTCAACTCACAGGTGCCTCCCATGGTTCTCACATTCCTAATGCTCTCGCATTGGTCAAACACAGGGGATTATAACTACTGTCAAAAGCTAAAAACTAAGGGTTGGTTGTTGTTGTTCCAGTAGCTATGTTTTCTCTTTTCGGTCCTTCACCTAGCTACTTGTAATCATGCGAGGGTTTGGCCAGAACTCAGACATGTATCAAGTATGCAACAACCAGAGACATGTTGCACCCCTTCAACCTAAGAGGGGTTGTTTAGTTCATGCTTAGAATTACAGAAAGAATAAAACCAAGTGTGAGCATAGGTTTTGGAACAGATTGGAGGTTAGGGGCAACACAATTTCTGCAGAAAAAGCTGCAGAATCGTGCACCCCCTTGAAAACCCAAAGTTCTGGGTTTTTAACCCCTGTTCCAGACCTTCAATGGTGTCTTTAATGGTGGATTCCCCCTAGTGCCTCCCTTGGTTCTCTTTTTCTTCTTTTGTAGGTGCAACTCCTCTCTTCTCTTTTCTCCTCATTTGCTGGAAATCATGGGCGTTGAGCAAGTTGTTTTCTTCAGCTTTCCATCGTGTTTGTCAGGATAGGCATGACGGGCAACAAGTTGGTTGGTGGATTGTAAGTTCCAAGGTACCTTTTGCAGAGGATAATTGTTCTTCAAGGTTGATTCCCTCTGAGTGGCATGTGCCTATCCCTTTTTCTTCTGAAAAGTGCTCTGGGAACGTCAGGAGAATGTTTGTTTATGTTAGTGGAGCAGGTGGTGCAAGTGGTGTAATTTTATATTCCTCCCGCAATTTTTGGGTTTTGCAGGACGCACAGGCTGAGTCTGTTGACACACAGGCTGAGCCTGTACGAGGTCTATTTGTAGTTCTCTTTCGATTACTTCTCCAATCCATTTCAGCCTCTTCTGTAGATGATTAAACGTCATAAGTTCTCATTGGATAGAGGCGAGGATTGTGAGTTTCAGCGGAGATCTTGTGATTTAAAGATGGTCTGCGGCCTTCTAGTGAGACTGCAGTGAACAGCAGCCTCAGGGACAGGCTCAAGAGTTCTGCAACAAGCTCATGCTGTGAAAGAGGCACAGGGACAGGCTCACAGGTTCTGCAACAGACTCATGCTGTGGCTGAGGCTGTATCTTCAAATTCTTCAATGATATCCTCTTGAATTGATCGAAACGTACCTGAAATCACTATTCATACAGTAAGGGATGGAATTTGGAGGAATATGGTGGAATAGTACGTAGAAGGCATATAGTCATGACGAAATGAGGGCAAATTATATCTTAAATCATGCCTAAAACTATGCATATTTCATATGCACCAATGATCCATGTTTAACTTTACAAAACTCATTATTATTTATATTATTATTAAAAAGGTTTCTAAAAATTTATTTTTCTAATCTATATTATATTTTTCTATTTTAATTTTTTTTATAATAATATTTTTTTTATTTTTTTACTAATTTATATTTTATTTATTTCAATGGATTTTTTAATTTATTTTAATTTGTGGTTTAACCCATTCCGGGTGCAAACAGGTTCGCCTTTTAACTGATCCGGTTTGAAGCGGGTACACCTACTTTCTATGGGGTCCACCTGATATTGTGGACTACTCAGAAATAGACACATGGTACTTTACTTTACTGGGTTGACACGAGAACCAAAATTTAAAATTTTTGTTGAGTACAATGACCAAAATCCATTGAAATTGAGTATAGTGACCAAAATCCATTGAAAGGCTGAGTTCAGTGACCAAAAATTGGTTCTGACCAAATTAAATTAGGTAAAGAACTTGCATCATCGTAGAGTTTTACATTCAAAACAAAGGCCAAATGTATAATGATCTACTTAGTTGGGTGCCAACTGAAAATAGTCCTAAATTTTTTCAATTTTACTTTTACGACACTAACAATGTAATGCAAGAAGGAATTGGATGAGGCGAGACTCTATAAATTCTTACATAAATCAAGAAAGAAAAGGTGAAAGAAGGAAAGTTATTTTGGTAGATAATAAGGTAGAAATACATAATCAATTAGGAAAAATTATGCATGCCTATTATTTACTTTTTATATTTTGAGGACACAAATAATATGTATATTTTAATGTTAATTTTTTTTTGTCAAATTTAAATGTAACAAAAATACAAGCTACAATATTTATCGAAGGAGTAGGAAAATTCAAAGGATATCTTTTAGAAAGACAAAACTTACTTCATTATGCATAGACCCAATCCAAAATCTGAAATAGTAAATTAACCAAAATATTGAAATAACATTATCAAATTCAACCATCACGAAAGAGGCTATAACTCTAATCTCAACTGACGTACTAAAATACGATTTCATCAAATCCAGTGATGTTGAATAGTATAAGAAAGAGAAGCTAATAAGTAAGTATTTCAACTATTTATTAATTTAAATATTTATATTTAATAAAAAATCTAATCATTAATAATATTTTTTAATAGACTTATTAGGGTTTGTAACTAATGTGAAGCATCAGATAGGTTGAACTCATAGCCAAAGAAGAGGAGTGATATTGATGAATAAAAAACAAGAATAAAAATTTCAAATTACATATAATAAAATTTTGCTCTTATAATTTTTCTCTTGAAAAACGAATTGATATTTTATATATAGGAGTGAACATTAGTGTTAGTATTATGCGATGATTTGGTAGTATGGGTGAGCAAAGTGTCGATACGGTATATACCGTGCTGATATAGTGATCGGTATGAAGTTTTCCAGACCCTTTTTTTTTCCGACCGATGCTGTTCCGTTTTCCACCTTGTGCCGATCGGTATGATACCGATCAATACCGACGCCGGTTCGGTCAATATTGTGACTAATCGAAACTGATGCTGTAATACCCATGATGAAGTTAAAATACCTTGGAAAAGAACCTCAACAACAACACAGAAGATTCCATTTGGCATTTCCTAGAGTTCCCAAAAACCTTAACCTTAACAGCAAATCAACAAGCGATTTTCCAGCAGCTTCCCACACACACTTACAGTGAAATACAATACAAACTTTTCCAAACATTAAGATGATAAAAAAAAAATAATTTGTTTAAGGCACCAATTATCCAGAAACTTCAATCTACAAGACAACAATCAATTAGGAGTTTGGGACTTTGGGTATTGACTGCAACAAGGATTTAATCAAGGGATTGGGGGTTTGGGGTCGTTATGTTGCAAGGTGCAATACATGCGAGCTGTGGTAGCAATCGTGGGCTTGTGTGGGTGGAGGGGGCGATGATGGTGGGCAAAGGCGACAGAAGAGTGCAGAGGCGATAGATGCGACGATTGTGTGCGTGGTGGCGGAGGTGACATCAACTTGAGATGGCAAGGTAAATAATAAACAATAAGTAATAATTGAAAAGTTGATCGGCACCAAGACGAAGAATATATTTCTTACTAAGGATGAACATAGTAACCGAGTGAAATAGGAAGGAAGGACAATTTATTGCAGAAGAAGTAGGAAAGGCAACTATTGAAGAATAAAAAGGAAAAGAACAAACTTGGATTCATATATAAGATGAAGATAGTTAAACACAACCGGATATTAAGAAAGTTAAACTATATTAAAAAAAATGTTACCTTTTACAGTTTTCAATGTGGACCGTGTATATTTTAATACTTAATACACTGCAATTTTAACATTATTTAAAAGAATTATTGCATGAGATTATTATTATACTAAATATTTATTTTATCTATATACGTAGAAATTTAATTGACAAAATTAATTATTTTAAATTTATTATATAATTATTTTTTAGAAAAAAATTACATCGCGTGCATCGCACGCGCATAAAAACTAGTAAACTACAAACACATCTGTTATAAGTTCTTGTGCTTATTTCTATGATTATTTTTTTTGTACACGTTATTCTTGTTCATAGTTTTCACTGACTCTTCGAATGTTCTTTTTCATATTTCTATTATTTTTTCAAAAATTATTGTTTTTGTAATTTTTGGTAGCTATTGAGAAAATATTAATTAATAATTAAATCACTAACTTTAGAAAAAATTATATATAATTTAGACAATAATTTTTTTGATATTTTGAGCGAACAGATACATATTGTTTAGAATTGATTTTGTATTACAATGGGATTTTATAAATAAATTTTCCTTCTCCATACTTCTTATTGATAATAAATTAAAATATATATATATATAGTGAGTTCTTATAATTATTCTTCTCTATGATTATTCTTTTTTACTGATGTTATTCCTGTTTATAGTTTTCCCTGATTCTTCGACAGTTCTACGTTATAGTTCTATTATTTTTTCAATAATTATTGTTCTTCGTAATCCATGATATTTGTTAAGAAAATACGAATAAAGGTTTATACATTAATTATTTTCTTGAGAGGAAATTATATATAATATGGACAAAAGATTTTCTTGATAATCTATACAAACTTATATGCACTCTTTAGAATTAGTTTTAGTATTAGATAGGAATTTATGAATCAGTTATTGTTGATAGTATTTATTATTTTGTTGATACTCTAAATTATATAATTGTAGTTTCTAAATTATATTATTATTATTATTTACTATTAATTTTTTTGTAGTTGTTATTTATGTTGGCAATTTTCGTTAACTATTCGACTTTACTCAATTTTGTTTTCATAACTCTTGTTGATAATATACCACAAATACATCAGTCATGAATTCTTGCGATAATTTTTTCCGCTATTATTTTTATTTGTAGTTTTCATTAACTATTCAACTGTTCTTCAATTTTTTTTTCTCTATAGCTTTTATTGATAATAAATTACAAATACATCAGTCTGTTGGCCCAAATCTAACTGATACCCAACAAAAGAATCATTTTTTAGCAATGATCAATATCAATAGAAGGGTCTTCTTTTTTATATATTTTTTTGTTTTTTTTGGCCTGATATCCACGGCCATTTTTTTCCAGTAAAACAAAACATGCTTTTATACAACCGATGTCAACGATCCTCTCTACCATGCATAGCCGGCCTCAACAGATGGCTTAGGAGGATTAGATGCCACCATATTCATTGTGGCTGCTCGTGGTGGGAAAGGATCAATATCCACCTGCGTAGGCCCTCTTTGGTTGAAGGCGCTATTACCCCCTGGTTACATTCGGGGACTATGTTGGGCCCTCTATTCAAGTTAAAAGCTCCATTGTCCCTTGGTGGTAGTCACCATACCGGGGGGCCACATTCGGATTAAAAGCTACATGGTACTTAAAATTATTGGGGCGACCGTTAGTGAAAACGGCCTGGGGTGATGGGACCTGAGGCGGACCGTTATGGTGGAGATCGTTGACGGCTTGATGACCTCCAATAATGTGACCATCTAGACCACCCTAGGGTTGGTAACCCTGATGAGCGGCTGAGCCATTCGACTGGCCTTGTTGGCCAACCCTTGGAGCGATGCGTTGAGCGCCTTGACCGTTGCCATAGGCCTGTCAAGCTTCATTCCCCATCTCCGGAACTGCCTACCGCCTGGCCTTAGAGTACCCTTATTGTTCCCTACAAAACCCTAGTTTAGAAAACCCATATTGTTACATTTTGAGGAACAATTGGATTAGAGCCCCGAGGTTGAGGTTGAGTGACAAAAAAACTCCAAGCGATTCATCTTCTGAATGACCTATTACAAGGCCGTATTGAGGGTCGCACTGAGCATGTTTATCAACCGTGCCTCCGACTCCTAGCTCTGGCTTAAATTCTACTCTTGAACAGTGGTTGTGCTTATGGCCAACTCGCCCTCTGTAAAGACGGGCCTTTCGTACAAGGATACTTGTTTTTGCGCAACAGAAGATTTTGCGACATGAACTGATGCCGCAGCCTACTGTTGTGCGGAGAGACGGCCAAAATTGAGCAGCTTGGTGGGGGATGGTGAGTTAAAAGCTAAACCCTCCGTCCCTTCCTCATCGTGCTCCTAGGCAAGTGGATCTAAATCGCTAGTGAAAGGATTATCTTCATTCGAATCTCCGTCGTCGACCTTCTTCTTGCCTTCGGCCTTGCTCAGACTTGTGGATCCGCCAAGGTTTCGGCCTTGCTATGGCCGACTAACGAGTCCTTGATCCCCTTGATAAGTGTCTCCACTTTCTGCTTCCGATGATATTTTTCAACCTGGGCCTGGCGATCCCCAGCTCGCGGCGTCTTGTGCTCGCAAGGGCATTGGTAAAACCTGGTTATTTTTTCAAATCTTCCTTAAGCGCCTGCCGAGCCAGAATGATCTCTTCCAAGACCTGTCTGCGCTTTAATTTCTTCCATGTTTCTGGAATGATGTATGCTCAGAAAAAAAAGCTTCTACTGTGGAACGTGGGTCTCACTGTGCGTGTGAAAAACTGTTCACTAAATTAAACAGCGAACGACCCTCGGCTACCGGATCCGATTACTAAAGGACCGAACGGACGGTGTCGTGCTTCCTTAATCCGGGTTTTGGCATTTTATGGTAAACCAGACTAAATTAAGTTATACTAAAGACATGATAAATCTAAACTAAGGTGCAGCAAATAAAAGATGGAAATTGAATAAGAATAATAATAAATTGATTGTTTTGGTCTTGGACTCCCGTAGAAGAGTAGTCAGTAGCCTTATATAGGCACTGTTTAAAATCAACACATAATTAAGAACTTGTTCAAGTTCAAAATACAATCAGTTTCAAACTTGAACCCAAGGATCAAACTAAACCCCTTAAGACTTCAATCTTCAAGATTTCATTTCAAACCTTCCCCGAGAATCTGTTAAACACAAACTTGAAATCACCAAGAAAAGAAAAAGCCAATCCCTGCCAAGTCATCCACGAGACTGATATCAATTGATCTCCACAGTCGACAGACTGATCTCCAAACCTTACCAAGTCGCCTGAGAGATCAAGATCAACTGATCTGCATAGCCCACAAACTGATCTCCCAACCTTGCTAGGTCACCAATGAGACCAAGATCAACTGATCTCCACAACCCATAGACCGATCTCCCAACCTTGCCAAGTCGCCTGAGAGACCAAGATCAACTAATCTCCACGACCCGCTGACCAATCTCCCAACCTTGCCAGGTCACCCATGAGACCAAGATCAATTGATCTCCACAGCCCACAGACCGATCTTCCAACCTTGCCAAAACGGCCGAGAGACCAAGTTCAACTAACTTTCATGGCCCACAGACCGTTCTGCCAGCCTTGTCCAATTACTCATGAGACCAAGGTCAACTGACCTCCATGGCCCACAGACCAACACAACAATCAATAGACCGGTAGCTGCCCTCGATCTCCATGGTCTCACAAATCACCCATCCAATCATGGACCCTCACAACAATTGATGAGTCTAATCACAACAACCGATCACGAACCGTAACGACCAGTGGGATTGGTCATAGCAGCCAAACATGGACTGCAAGAAAACAACCCAAACCCTCTAGGCCCATGATTTTTGGGCCTGGTACAAACAATTACTGTTCATTTCTGCCACTATTTTCACCATTGTATTATTTTTATTTGATCCCGAGTTGCATTATTCTATACCAAGTCTAGAGAATTTGCAACTATAGTTTTCTTTCTAAAAAATTTTCAACCCGAGATCATAGTCACACAATTCATGGTACGCTCTATT
This sequence comes from Turnera subulata, assembly GCA_028386065.3. Taxonomy (NCBI): domain Eukaryota; kingdom Viridiplantae; phylum Streptophyta; class Magnoliopsida; order Malpighiales; family Passifloraceae; genus Turnera; species Turnera subulata. The sequence goes on from JAKUCV010007292.1 coordinate 143,571, forward strand.
TTCAAGGTTCGTGGCATGGGTATAGGTACATTTGGCAATTCGTGTTGCCGTGTTGGATTGAATAGGAAAATGAGTTCTGATTCTTCAAATCAACCCCTATTTAATAATCATGTTGTGTCGTTTTGAATCCGTTTATAATTTTGTTGGGCTTGGGCTGAGGTTGACCTACGGGGTGAACCTATTAATTCTAACAAGTTTACAAATTGGTTTAAAGTTTGTACAATTTAAATAAATAAACATAAAATTAGATCTTCTCATATATTAAACAAAATTGTAAATTATAAAATCATCATGCAATAACATTGTAAAGCATTTACAAAATATTATTGGATATATATATATATATATATATATATATATATATATATATCGGATTGGCGGGTCAACCCGCGTTCTAACATGCTAATGTTCGTACCGTATCAGGTCAACCCCTTTAACTAAATTGGTTGAAATCACTGACCTATACCTACTAATTTTATGTCAGATTTATGTCGGATTATCGTGTTGAAACCCATTTTACCGGCCAGGTATAGGTAAGCTATAAGCCACCTCAAGAATTCGGGTAAGTTGGGATGTACTTCTCCAATTTGCTAACTTTATTATGCTTACGTTGAAATGGAATTGTTTGAGTTGGATTAGTTAAACTCCCCATTCATATTAACAAAATATCTTTCAAAGTTCCCTCTTTCTATTTTAGAATTTATTTATTTCTCCAATTTACCTTAAAAGTTTCCCTTCCCCTTCAATGTTTTATATTTTTTTTCTAATTTGTCATGTATATATATTATCTAGAAAATAAATTTGTACATTCAATATATATACTTAAATAGTTTAATTATTACTAATATAATCAAATTTAAAATCAAGTTCACAAATAATCGCACTTGGGGGAGTCCCATCATAAAATTTCTCCATGACTTTCTATAATTTGTATTTGGAACCAAACACTTGGTGGGTGCTTTACTGCTTTTGTAATATTTTCCATTTATAACATAAAAGAAACGGTTACCATAAGAAAAAAGAAACTGTGTATTTGTTATGTACAAAGGTAGAGGTAGGAAGATAAGCACCACTTATAAACACTGAGAACAAATTAGACACTTAACCTACAAAGCAACTAAGATTAAAAACATTAACAACACCAAGATACGGTTAGGCTATGGTACGTCGTCGCGGGATCGGAAACCGAATAGTAAGCTTATTATACTTTTTGTTTGGTTAGCATGTTGAATAACGAGGATTCAGTTGACTACAAATTATTCATTAACAACTAGAATTGGATGTGGGAATAAGTGAATTTTTGGTCGTGTACCAGCCTCCAATTTGAAATGTCAGCACTGTACTAAAAATTGATGGATTTTGGTCCTTATACAACCCCAAATGTATGGATTTTGGTACTTTCGGCCACCGGCCGACTATCGAGGACACGTTTCAACATGTTATTCACTCATGTCGAGGACACACATCAACAAATATTATGATTTCAATGTGAATTTGGTACGAAGTGATCATACCGGTGGGTCCACTTTTCGACGTGAGCGAATAACATGCTGACACGTGTCCTCAATGGTCGGCCGGCGATCGGAAATACCAAAATCCACACATTTGGAGTAGTACGAGGAACGAAATCTATCAAATTTTAGTACAGTACTGACATTTCAAATTGGAGGCCATTACATGGACCAAAAATGAGAAGGAGCAGAGCTCCGTGGACTCAAGTAGCAGAGGAGGACCTCATGTCCTAATCTCTAACATAAACATACCTTGAATTGGATGTCTTGTTGAAATACGGTAATTCATTTTATTCCCTACTCCATTTCATCTCCAACATAAACATACTAAAAATACTACAGTTTTTTTCTTTCTTTTCTTTTTTTGCAGTCTTATTCAATGACTGCTATTGATGTAATTCTTTTATATAATCAATGAAAACTCATAGTTAGTATCAAAATCAAAGACATCAAGCGTTCACACGAACCAGCACGAACCAATACTCCATTCGTTACTGTTAAAACCTATATTTGCCCTGACGAAAGTCAGGTTTATGTTTCCCTTACTGCAAATTAAAATGATCCTTGTGCTCAATCGTCTTCAGATCGGTTATTTCATACTACCCGAGCTCGGGTTCATGAGCTGCAGGTCTCTGAACTTTGCCTTTGATGGTAAGGGGGTTTTTCAAGGTACCTGTGCTTTGATTCCGGTCTCCTGGAGGCCCCCAGACCCAGGGTTTGTTAAACTAAATACGGATGGTGCTCGGTTGGACTCCGGGCAGGCGGCAGCAGGTGGATTACTGCGGGATGCTGCGGGGAGATGGCTGGTTGGGTTTGGTTATAAGGTTAGGGTGTCTTCGGCTCTCCAAGCGGAGTTGGCTGCAGTGTGGGCGGGTTTGACGGTGGCTTGGCAACAAGGATTCCGTAGAGTTGCTTTGGAATTGGTGATGCCAACTTGGTTGTTTGTTTAGCGTTTGTTGCAGACTCCTTTCATTTGGTATCCTTATTGCGTGATCAAATTCCACCTGATGGGTTGGCAGGTTCCCTTCTTGCAAACACCCAGGAGCTGCTGCGGAGTGAGTGGGTGGTCTTGGTGCTGTTCACCTTGCGTGAAGCCAACCAAGCTGCTGATGTCTTGGCACAATTGGTGCTTTCGTTTTCGGATGGGTTACATGTTATACCTGATCCTCCTAGTGTTTTGAATCAGTTCCTTTTGAACGATGTAGTTGGGGTTTCTACTCCACGTACTGGTGTGACTAGTATTGATTAATATCACAAGGGCTTTTACCAAAACAAAAAAAATGATCCTTGTGCTAAACATGCACTTTATTATTGCAACAATATAATAGCATACACACGACGAGTTACAATATTTCATCGTGCATTTAGATACACAGACATAATTACGGACATAATTAACTAGTAGAGTAGGAGCATTCACAATTTTACAGGTGGAAACATAGTAAACACACCAAACTAAAATAGAGCACTAGAGGAGTACTGTAACTCTAGAGCTATGCATCAAAAACTCTAGAGCTATGCATCAACTTAAGGGGCACCTCCTTCACCACCACTAGAGCCATCGCCACCACCTCCACTACCATAGCCGAAGCCATATTCTTCTCCTGAGCCACTACCTCCGGAGCTACCACCACTACTTCCAGTGCTACCACCACCTCCTCCTCCTCCGCCTCCTCCACCAGACCTTCTACCACCGACATCCCTACCTGAGCCACCCCCAAAGCCAAACCCAGAACCACTACCCCCACCACCACCTCCGCCTCCTCCACCACCGCCTCCACTGCCTCCTCTGCCAATCGGGGCGCCAGTGGGAGGAGTCTGAGAGGGAGAAGGTGCTACAGAAGGAAGAGGGGGTGCAGGTTCAACACAAATAAAATAAAAGCTGATGAGAAGAAGGAAGGCTGAGCTGACCAAAGGTGAAGGAGCCATTTTTTTCGAGACTATGACAAAAGGTTTTGGTTGAAGCAGTATATACTACAAGCTTATAGAAGGAGGCTATATATAGCCACTCGTGAGGAGGGGGAAAGTATATAGGTAGTGAACCGTATAGACGTGTGGACACATTTTCTTGTTTTTTGGGATTCAAGAATGCATGTTTGTCAAGAAGGAACAAAGAATGGGAATAATGACATAATGCAGAAATATTTGTTGTGGCCTCGATCGTATTATGGCGTCATCTGTGTTTGATAAATTACACCGAAAGCTATAAGTCCTGTATTTTGGGCCATATTTTCGGGCCTGCTCTACGGGCGTTACACCAGTTTAGGGAGAAAGAAACAATACTTTGAATGATCCAAGAGGATCATGCATTAAGATCTTGATGAATAAAGCAAGGACTTGAGGAGAAAAGGCTTTAGACCTTGACCGAAATCTTGACATTATCCTTCCCAAACGTCAGTTAGGTTAGGTAGGTTTATGAATTTCCGGCACTTGCTGACATTTGTTGGGCATAAGATTGCACACGCTGTTTCTTCCTTTTTGTTATTTCATTTTATGTCTCATCCAAGTGAATAAAGGCTTTACTAAAATTTTCAACTAATAATGCTCTTTGTGTTATAAAATATGTATAAATACTAGTATATATATCATTGTTATACATACAAATACAGTATCTCTCTTTATTATATATATGTGTGTTATATAATAGAAAAGAGAATGGAATGAAAAATTAGAAAAACTGAGTTCTCCTCAACCGGATTCCTCTCTTCAACCAAATTCTTCTCCTCTTCAATCTTCTCTATTTTCTTCCATTAATCATGCTATTTACAACACGTTATCAGCACGACCATACTCAACCCAACTGAGCACGGTTTTTTGAGCCAGAAAATGAAGAAAATGGAAGAAGAAAACCTTGCAGAAAATGAAAAAAAAAACCAGGAAGGTGACGGTTACTGTTCACCTTGATGAGTTCCCAGCCACCACTCCTCTCACAGCCACCACCACCGGAATCCCCTCGCCGTCGCCGACTGACTGGCGCCTTCCCCGCCCACTTCCGCTGCCGAACGCGCCGCCAGGAGAGGGAAACCGGACGGCGACGCCCGGCAACCCGCGTGCTACGAACGGGTCTGCTTCCTCTGCCCTCGACGAGCGCCGCGTCGCCAACTGGCCGCCGCAGCCGCTGTGCGCCTCAGTTTCAGCATCTTCTCGCCGCCGTGTGCCTCAGTTTCAGCGCCCCCTCGCCGCCAGTTTTGTCGCCGTTGCTGCGACCGGCCAAGATGCGTGACCCGCCACTGCTACCCGCCAAAGCTTGCCGCCCAGCCCGATGCCTCACCGCCCCCGCGTCACCACCTCCCCAGCCGCTCCTCACACCGCTCGTCCGCCGCCGGTGTGCGACGGGTATTTGCTTCGACCCGTTTAAGCGAGTTGAAGACGACCCGTTTTTAACGGGTTTTGACTCGGCTGCGTGAAGAAGATGGACCCGTTTTGGCACTTTAGTTCCTGACGTTTCGTTTTACGCAGGTAAGTCCCTGCTATTCAGTCCTTAAGTAATTTATATTCTCAATTTTGTCCTAAACGAATATATTAATGTTTAATTAATGTTATTTTTGAGTGATTGAATGTTTAATTAATGTTGATCTTGGGAATTGAACGTATTGTGAGCTCACGGTGAGACCCGGAAATTAGTTGTTGGCCTATGAATAGTGTTTGGCCGGAATCCGGCGATGAATAATAAATCCGGCCTCGTGAACAGTAATTTTGGCCATGTGAATAGTACTTTCCAGCTACCGTGAATAATGATTTTGGTCGGAATCCGGCAAACCCAGAAGTGTTTGGCCGGCATTTGATGCCTCGGCAAAATAATTCGGCACGGTGAGTAGAAATTTCCGCCGACCGTGAATAATAATTTCCGACGACTGGTGATTTTAGCCGGAATTTGAAACCTCGGATTTTTCCCGGCAAAGTCCGGAAGACCGTTATATAAGCCCGGAAGGCCGTTATATTTATTATATTTATTGGCCGGCTAAGCCGCCTTTATCGTATAAGCGTATTATATATGTTATTGCTGAAAGATTTATCGAGTAAGCATATTTTCTATTTTTTTGTTTAAATTCCGACTAGGCTATTAAAAGGGCCCATTATTTATTTAATGGCCGGCTAAGCCGCCTATTTTTTAATTTTTATTGGGCTACTTAATAAAAGGCCCATTGTATTTAATTTCCAGCCATTTATTTTTAATTGGGCTATAATAGGGCCCATTGTATTTAATTTTCTCGTCTTTAATTTTACTTATGGGCTCGTCCTAGGCCCATTATTTTAATTTCATGCCATTTACTTTACTTGGGGTAATTAATATAAGGCCCCTTGCTTATTCATTTTAATTAAGCATTTATATATTCAATTATGTTATTTGAATTTGAGGCCCTTAAAATTTCCGAAAGAAATTTATAATGGGCATTAAATGCAAAAATGCATTTAAATGAGAATAGTCTGAAAGACTAAATGTAAGAGTCCAGAAGACTCGGGAAAATAAAAATACAACGAAGACTGAAAGTCTTACCATTCAGAAGATCCTAAAGATCCTTCAAAGAAAAATCGAAAATAAACATTATTACCACCAGAAGATGGCAATTATATGACCACCAGAAGATGGATATTATACTTGCTTAATAATTCATTTTATATTCAATTTATTTTTATGTTCAGTTTAAATTATTATGCATTGCAATTTATTTTTATTTACTTTTCAGTACTTTATAATTGTTTCTTAAGAATAATGCCTGAAGCAAAATTGACATCCACAGGGGGAGAATTATATGTGTGTGGATGCGAATATAACATATTATGACATCTCGAAATGGAAAAATGATTAACACGCTCCAGAAGAGCATAAATTCGAATATGTTCCTGAAGAACGCATGTTTTAATATGATCTAAAAGATCGTATATTTACGCGAGTACAGACACCCCCAGTAATAAAATGAATTATTATGGATCCCAAATGAATTGACTCAGATTTATTCCCTGAAGCGAGTAAGACAGTATAATTATTCGTGCCTGTGGGCGTAAATGAGATAATAAATGGAAAAGGCTCAAAGTAAACATGCATATTATTATTGCAAAAACAGATCCATAGCTGGAGAACATTCAAAGAAGAATAGTTCTCATACATATATTTAAACAAGTAATCTATCTGTTGGGTTCAACATTAACCCTGAAACTCTGAGCCTCACCATTAATGTTGACCCTAACACTGTCGTTCCAGGAGAACCACATACCACCCCTGTTGTTTTCTCCAGGTATCTCAAACCGATTCGTTGGAGGAAAACGAAGTGGAATCACACCATGATTCTCTTCTGCTTGCCACAAAGTCTCAGTAATCAGTACCATGTTAGGCTTGTACTGATTCTTCAGATCCTTTAAGGTACGCACAAAGTCTTGAGACCTTCTTGCTATACCCTTGCAATTGCACAATAAAAGTCGTACCTTAGGCCATGTAGGTGGTAACCCAGTCACCCTTGGGACGCTCCGAGCCATCATGGAAACCTGATAATAACTACTTTGATTTAAAATTTGACATGAAGGCTCTACCTAAAATTCCTGCATCCTAGCAGATATGAAAAACATTATAGAGTTAGCTGAGCCATAAAAATTTGTCTTGAGATTGCCTTGGTCCTCCAAGAAGAAAGTTTCTTCCATTGGAGTCACAAAGAACCTAGACGAGTATAGCTCATCTACAAACACTAAACGAGGAATTCTCGCCAGATCATTAGGCAGTTCCTCTTGTTGTTCATTTACCATGCTATAGGCCAATATATTTCTTCTGCCTAGTGAGGTACCCTCAACAAAGAAAACAGTAGCCGGGGAAGGCATTTTTGTCTTGGTTGAGTTTTTTTGTTTCTTTGCTTTGATGAATTTTTCTATATCTATGAGTTTTCCTGTATTCTTCCCATGTAATCCTTCCCCCATTTTATAGCCTGAGCATAGATAGCCAGGTGTCCCCGAAAAGATCCAGAAGATTTTTCGGTGGATTATATTATTATTCAGAAAATTCCAACGCTTTACAATCCTCGAGGTTTTGCTTTTGGAAATGTCTGCCACTACATTAATTATTGCTCAATAATTCTGATTTTTTCGACATGAGTGGCAGATATAAGCTTAAAATTGGTACACAACAGCCTAAAGCTGGTACCCATCAAAAGCTAGTAAAAATAGCAGCCTGAAGCTGGCACATATATACCAGCCTGAAGCTGATACCTACTTAAAGTTGATTTATTGGATTTATTTGGCATGACCGGTTGGGCCATCCCGGGTCAATAATGATGCACGAAATTTATTTGGTCATTCATTGAAAAACCAGAAGTTTTACAATCAATGAATTTCCATGTGTTTTGTTTGCTGCGAAATTAATAATACGGCCATCCTATGATGAGATTGGCCTAGACCAGCAAATTTGGGAATAATTCCGGGATATGAACGCGGACTGATAGATCCGCTGTATTGACCATCTAGGTAATTTTTATGATGCATCGACTAGATGGTCTATTGTGTGACGCAAGTTGGCATTGTGTGCACTCGTTTTAATGATTAAGCCATTTGCGGGTACATATCCCTACTTATGTTACTAGATTATATGTCTAGATTATGCTGGTATATTTCTTCAATGGATAATGTATATCATTGGAAATAAACCCAAACAGATCTGGGCCATATTGACAATTGATTGCAGGACCATTGATGGAATATCATTGTTTGATAATTGGTATTTTATATGCAGCAACACTTGAGTGCATCAAGCCAACATGATAAGATCTCCCCATTTAATTGATTAATGGTCACATACTTAATATCTCTCATCTTCGGACCATCGGTTATATAGTATAAAAATGCTCCACCACAGCATTGTTTTGTTGGTCCTTAAAGAATACTGAGAATATATGTTGTGTATGTTGGGTATGTTAATTTGATGTTAGAGTTTACCCAACATAAGGAGGAGGAAAGAAGCAGCTGGATCAAGAGATTATTGAAATGATTTATCAATATCTAGTTTTTTTATCCTCGAATAAATTAGTATGAACCTGAAGTTCAAAAGATGATTCATTTGCAGGAAAATTGATATGCAATTGCCACACATTTAAATTAAGTGTGACCATATACCAGCTGCAAATGCTCCTGTTTAAGATTGATGTTCCTGAAGAACAATGTAAGTATGCAAATGAATCTATAGATTATACTCGGTTCCAAAAGAGAAGAAATTCTCGATAGAGAAAAAGGAGCAAAAGTGATAAGATGGCCCCAGTGAGAAAATAAGACCTCCGGTAGAGGTTTGAATTAAAAGTCCTCCAGAAGAGGTTGATTCTCTGACACAATTGATAAATTTCCAGAAGTAACTCAGGTACCTGAAATAAATGAGCATGATGAGATCTCAATTACAGTGTCAGGAATAAGATGGAACTGACGAGAAATAACCGTCGACGGAATACAATTTTAATTTATAGCGCTAAATATTAAAAATGAGGATCATGAACCTACTAATGATAGTAGGCGTTGTATGATTGGCCAAAATAAAGAGATATAATTAAAGGTTGTGTTAGACTCGCTTATGAAGCGAGATATTTTTCGGACCTGTAGTCCGTACACCAGAGGGTGTAAAATTGATTAGTCGTAGAAACGGGTATTTGTGCGGAAAATATAAATAAGATATAAAGCACGATTGCACAAGGTTTTACCCGAACAACCTGATTTTAATTATGAGGAGTTTTACTCCCCTATGGTGGATGCAATTATGTTAATAAGTCTGGCATCATATGAAATGAATTTGAAATGCATCTAGTGAATGCTATTACAGCCTATTTATTAATATGGATCCATAAGTCATGATATATACGTGAAGATCCCTGAAGGATCCAAGTTGCTTGAAGCAACTAATTCCCGGGAAATTACAAAAATTGAACCGAATTTAAATCATTCTGAGTATGGATAAATTTATATGTTTAGTGATTGGAACTCCAGGAAAAGTTTCCAAATACCGTGCTATTAGACTAGTCATGGAGTACTCTGTCTAAATGCAATATGTATTGCTTGTAACATAAAGCCTGAAGCTTTTGTTTTAAGCCTATCGGCATTATATGTATTTGCTCTTATCTTCGGGGAATAACAAATGTGTAATCATGTAAACCCGAAAGAGAGTTGATTTTGCAGATGTAGATCTCTTTCTTAGTCCACATAAAGCACAGACGGACATCAGCTGCAACTTTGCACAGAATATTGCAATATCATTGGGACTACAAAAGCAAAATGGGAAGATAGACGCTCCAACAACAAAATTATGAAGATTATGCTGCCAACTCTGTCCAATTGAAGTTATGATCAGACAAAATACACGTCACCAGAAGCTGACAAGGACGATCGGCATGCAACGATATCAGGAAATCTATGGAGGCCAAAATGAGGGGAGAAGAATACGCACTGCACTCTTTTTTCCTTCACCAAGTTTTTATCCCACTGGGTTTTTCTTGGTAAGGTTTTTAATGAGGCAGTACTCACAAAGCGTATTCTACCCAACAACACAATGACATCCAAGGGGAGTGCTATAAAATATATATAAATACTAGTATGTATGTCATTGTTATACATACAAATACAGTATCCCTCTTTATTATATATATATGTGTTATATAACAGAAAAGAGAATGGAATGAAAAATTAGAAAAACCGAGTTCTCTTCAACCGGATTCCTCTCTTCAACCAAATTCTTCTCCTCTCCAATCTTCTCTATTTTCTTCCATTAATCATGCTATTTACAACACTTTGCTCGTTCTTATGTATGTCGCGCGGCTGAATCATTGCAAACCGACACCATACCCAGAGCAACCACTGCCAGTGCAAGCAACTTCTAGCTAGTCTTTTTTTTTTTGTGTACTACAAAACCTCCTTCTGCTACCTATAGAAGTGTAGCCTACAGAAACACTTAACGTGATGTGAATTGGCTATAATTCTAACACCGCTAGTGAGCAAGGAGATAAGATAACTACTCGATAAACTTGATCTGCATTCGTTTTGCTGTGACCTGCTCACGCACAAAATGGTACTCTAATGCAACATGCTTCGTGCGAGTGTGTTGAATCGGATTATGAGAAAGATAGGTGGCGCCAATGTTGTCACACCATAGTATAGGTCTCGTGTGCCGAATTCCCAACTCTCCTAACAAAGACTGAACCCGCAGAACCTCTGCAAACCCATTAGCAATGGCTTTTATACTCAGCCTCAGTCGACGATCGTGCCACATTTCGTTGTTTGCGCAAAGACCACGAGATTAGACTATTGCCAAGATAAACCAAATAGCCTCCTGTAGACTTTCCATCGTCTAGGCTACCACCCCAATCTTCATCCGTATAGATCTGTAGACTGGTGTTTTGCTGCTTAAACAATTGCAACGCGAAATCAATAGTCATCTTGGGATAATGTATAATCCGTTTGACAGCTTGGAAGTGTTCGTTTGTAGGTGCTTGCATGAACTGACTCACTTTATTCACAGCAAAAATAATATCAGGTCGCGTGAGTCCTAAGTATTGTAAGGACCCAACAAGTTGTCTATACAAGGTAGGATCAGAGAAGGCTTTCCCACTAACTTTTGAAAGTTTCTTGCTAGTAGAAGTTGTAGTCTATAACACTTTGCAATCCTGCATCCCTGATTTGGCAAGAAGATCTCGGATATACTTTCGTTGCATGAGTATTATCCCATTAGTATTCGGTGTCAACTCAATTCCAAGAAAATAGCTTACAAACCCCAAGTAACGGATGGAGAATTCCACACTTAATTTTTTGATCAACTCATCGACGAAGGCGGAACTGTTGCCAGTAAGCACAATGTCGTCGACATATATGAGAATATAGACAACCACGCCTGCATAACGATAGACCATGAGTGAGGAATCAGATTTGGAAATAGAGAATCCCAAAGAAAGGAGATAATCACAGAGGAATCAGATTTGGCAGTAGCACGAATCAGACTCTCGTTTATCACCACGTCACGGAGCTTGAATAATCTTGATAGCCCTATCATTGCGAAATCCATGCGACACAAGGGGGGAATGCCCGCCATCTACCGAAGCACCTTAGCATGAAAATTCTCACTCACGATTGCCCTAGGTGTGTTTGGGATATGTTTTGATGAGTTATAGGATCTCTGGGTACTCAAGGGTTTATTTATAGTGTTCTGGGGGCGGTGAAATTCGTGAAAACCCCAAAGCCCAAGTCCAAAACCAAAAAGGAAATGTCTAGGGAGCTACGACCGCCGGCCCGAGCGGTCATGCCGTGAAAAGCGCTGCACCTGGCGGTCATCCACACAAGACCATCGGGTGCTGGCGGTCATTCACTCACATGGCTGCCCGGCCGACATCATCCGCCCGCCCGGAAAATTTCGAAAAAACCCAAAAAAATTAGGGGAGAGAAAGAAAGGGGAGGGGAAAAATACAAAAAGAAAAAGAGGTGAAAAAGAATACACCTGTTAATTGAGGTCAAATTTTTCACTGAGTCAAAGGGGGCATCTATTGACGTTTTACATAAGTTTTCAATGATAAAGTGCTTTTTATGTGAATAATCCTGTGCATGCAAGACCCATTGGGTCCCAATACACTTTGATGAACATATGCCAGGGGCACATCATCCCACTTTGATTGGTTCCCAAGGACACGACAAGCCCATCCACTCGATTCTCTTTGAAAATTTCTATTTGATTGTAGACTGGGATACCCGGGATGATTGTGAACCAGGGGCATGCTAAACTCCATTTCGAAGCCATGATTAGGTGATGCTGGGGGCATCATGCCCCATCTTGAGAGAATCGAACTAAGGGCATAATGTGGCCGCATTTAGGCAAGGGGCAAGACATACCCCACTTTCTTCAAACCCACTAGGGAACCCAGATATGAGATACCAGAGATGAGACAACCAGGCCATGGAACAGAATCCACAACCTTCCTTGATAGATGTTGAGAGTGAAAAGCCGAGGACCCAGTCCTTGCAACCCCGAGTTGGGATAAACCCATAAGCTGAGAACCTGGTCCTCGCAAAACTCAAAGCCGGGGACCTGGTCCCCAAAAACCTCTAGATACACAAACTCAAAAACGAACCAGATGTGAGAGAAGAGCGAATCCAGATATGAGTAAACCCAGAGAGGAGTGAACCCAAAGCCAGGACACAGTTCCCGCAAACCTAGAGATGAGACATACAAACCCAAAGCCGGGACCCAGTTCCCGTAAGCAATGAGATAAGCAAAACCTTAAACCTTGAGAAGAGAAAACCCAGATGTGAGGAAACTGAGAGAAGAGTAAGCCCAAAGCTGGGACCTAATTCCCGCAAACCTGGAGATGAGTGAACCTGAAGCCAAGGATCCAGTCCTCGCTATCCCGAGTCGAGAGGAACAAACCTAGATGTGAATAAACCTTGAGAGAACCAACCAGAAGCCGGGACCTAGTTCTCGCAGACCTCCGAGAGAACCAAACCCAAAAATGAGCAAGCCCAAAGCCGAGGATCCGATTCTCGCAAGCCGTGAGATGAATAAATCTAGAGAAGAGTCAACCCAAAGCCGAGGACCTAGTCCCCGCAAACACAAGCCGAGAACCCAGCCCCCGCAAGCACAAGCCGAGGACTCAGTCCCCGCAAACACAAAGCCAAGGACCCAGTCCCTGCAAACCCGAAGCCGAGGACCCAGTCCCCGCAAACACAAGCCAAGGACCCAGTTCTCGCAAACCAAAGCCGAGGACCCGGTCTCCGCAAACATAAGCCGAGCACCTGGTTCTCGCAAAAGAAAGCTGAGGACCCAGTCCCACAAACACAAGTCGAGGACCCGGTTCTCGCAAATCAAAAACCTGGAATGAGATGTTTCCCACAAAGCCAAGGACCCGATTCTCGAAAAACTATAGCCGCCGGTTCTCGCAAACCCCGGGATGAGATGATTCTCGGAAACCAAAATATCTTGGGATGAGATGATTGGCGCCAACCACAACCTGGAATGAGATGATTCCCACAAGCCGAAGACCCGGTCTTCGCAAATCACAAAGCTGAGGACTCGATTCTCACAAACCCCAGGATGAGATGATTCTAGAAAACCACAGCCTTGGGATGGGATGATTCCCATAAGCCGAAGACCCGATCCTGGCAAACCACAAACCGAGTGTAACGCCCCGAATTTTTGGTATTTAATTTCTATGGATTTTCGAAATTTTTGAAACTTTATTACCAATTTTACCCTAGTAGAATTTCAGGGTGTTTTTGGTCGAGAAAATTATTATTATTAATTTTTAATTCCTTGGAAATGTTGTTTTACTATTGGTATTAATCTTTGATCGGATTTCTTTGGGTTTCAATTGGGGTTTCGGTGTGGAACGTGGAGTTATTGTAGTTTTATTAAAACTACGTAGTTTGGTTTAAAGAAAGGAAAAGGAAAAAAAAATAATAATAAAACCTAACCATTCACCCAGCGCATTGACTAGGGAGAGTTGACCGCGCCCAAGACCAAAACGACGTCATTTTGGTCTTGGCCGGCCAAGCCCTATCTTTCTTTTCTTTTTCTTTTTCTCTTCTTTCTCTCTCGCACCGTCCACCTTCTCCCTCCCAATTTTCTCTCCTCTCTCTCTCCCACTTCCAGATTTTCCCCAATGAATACCCAAAATCGTCTTCCCAAAAACCTCCTCATCATTTCTTTTTCTTTTCTCTTCCTTCTTTTTTCTCGATTCACTCCCATCCCTCGCATTTCTCTTGCTCTCTTCTTCTGAGTCAAGCTGCCTCGTCTTTCTCCCCATCATCCTCCACAATCACAGCTGCACGTGTGAGTACGAGCGAGGGCCGCGTGCGACGGAGGTATTTTGTGCGTGACGCGAGCCTCTATTTGCTCCGGCCGGTGGATTGTTTTGTGGTCGGGCGTGGTGGCCGAGGCGAGTTACCTCAGGTTGTTGACGGAGAAAACGAGGCAGCGGACAAGCTGAGCTTGTGCCGTCGTTGTCTGGTACATATAGTTGCCGACTCTCTATTCCTCTTTCTATTTTCTTCTTCCTTCGTTTTTGATGCATGTGGAAACTAACCCAACCGGGTTTTCTATTGCTGGATTATGGACGGGCGAGCTGGGTTCGCTCCGTGCTTGGTTAGTGTTGGTTTTCCCTGGGTTCGAACCTACTGGTCGGAATCTGTTTGGTTGTTTACAAGGAGGAGGCGAGTTTGTTCTGGTGGTCCGATGTTGTTTTGCCGGGTTCTGGTGCAACGTGTGCTGTTACTATCGTCCGGTGAGCCTCTTTCTACCCTTCCCCATCTCTCTTTTTCTTGGCTCTTCATTTATGGGTTTGGGCTGAGTCTTTCATCGTGTAAGGTTTTTGGGAACTTGATTTCTACTTTGACTTGCTAATCACTGTTTGTGAGTGTTGTGTTAAGTAAAATGTTCGGTTAGGTGTTCTTAAGTGTTCATATCCTCGCTGGAAATTAATTGTGCATTTGCTATTATTTTGGAACTTGACAGCAAGTATAGTAATGGGTTGGTTTTTGATTAGCAGGGTCTTTCCCTTAATTGTTTGGGGTTTTCAAAAACATGGTAAAAGGATGTTACAATTAAGGTCTATTTGAATTTGGGGTTCTAAGTGTTGGACAACTCGGCTAAGAGGTCGTTTCTGAGTCTTGTGTTTTCATTAAAAAGGTTTTAATGAAGGTAATACAACCCTATTCTGATTTGAGGTTTTGACTGGATTGTTTTGGGAAAAAAAGCCCGAGTTCTTGTTTCTGATCGTGATATGAAATCTTTGAGGCTTGCATTGACACTGTTATGACATTCACATTAAGCTTGGAATGGATAAGTGACAAGACTAGTATGGTGCGTTTCATGTGGGCCTTTATGACTTGTTTTTTTTTTAAATTCCTTCTCAACAAATCATCTCATTTAGGGCGCACAGTGTATGCTAAAATATTGACAACTAGCAGTTAGTTCACTTTAATTGTCAGTTCAGTGGCTTTAAATTTTGTTTCCGATGCATGAATATAGTCAAAGTCTTACTCTAGTCAAATAGACTTGTCATGAAGTTTTATGCCATTAAATCTTGGTTACTACACATCAATTTCTGGATGTTTTCCTTGTTGGTTTCTCAAAGGAAAATAATTTTTACCACATAAGCCATTTGTTTGGAATTGTACTTGGTTTTTGGACCTTGAAGCCATAACTTGCACGTTTGCAATTTCTTTGGACTTATTCCTTTCATGTCTTGTTGAGGTTAAGGATCATTACCTATAAACTGAATATTGCATCACATAATGTGTAGTGAAACATGTTTAAGTGATATATGCGTATATGTTTAGGCACTGGTTGTACCTGTGGAGTTGACGGATAGAGCTCTAGCTTCTAAATGATCCAGGTGAGGACATATAAACCTTTGTATGCATTACTGCCTACAACACTCGGTTAATAAACATGGTTTATGAAGTTGGAAAATTCTTGTTTGGCATTGAATGTTGTATGCTTGTATGCCTGTTGTGCTGATGATCTTACTTTCACTTTGTATCTTAATGATGATGCCTTTGATGCGGTATGCCTGATTATGTGAATTGTATGCCGGTGTGATGTGATATGCCAGTTGAGCATGCTTTGTTTGTTATGCTAAATAACATGATTTATGGATTTGAGGTTTGTGTGGTGATTTGTGGGCTGGAGGCCAGACTTGAAAATAAAATGTTAAATCCACACAACCCTGGACAATCATAGCGTATGACACACGTAACTCGTTAAGTATAACTGAGAATAATGTACAATAAAAATATACTACTATGGGGCTGTAGACCGGTTGGTTCGAGTGGGAAGTGACACCCCTCGGGATTGCATGTGGGATAGCATGGTATATGCAGTTTAGCATATGGGTCTGTGATGACCGGTTCTACCTTCCTCTTTCTACCTCCCTCTTTTTCTCTCTCTCTCTCTCTCTCAGTGATTGTATTGGGCCTTGTTCTGATTATATTGAGCTTATGCCCTGGTTGTCTCATGAGACGGGACCGAGCTCGACGCACACAGTAGAGGGCCCAAATAAAATATTCAAACTCTAATAATGATAAAGTATAACTATAATAAGATGATAAAAGACAAGTGATGGTTTGAAGTCTGTTGATGACTTGTGATATGTATTGTGACTTGTTTGTGCACTATGATTGCTACTGCCTGATGCCGGTATTTGTAGTTGATTTGTTTTAGTATACTTTGATTTATTTGTTTGCGGTGAGACAGTGGTTAGTCTCACCCCTCACAGTCTTTACACTGGTTAACTGATCGATGATCAGGAGTGCATATCAGCAGGGGGCGGTGTTATCCTCTCCTCGGGTCGGATCCATAGAGTTCATTTCATACATGTCTTTTTATGTTAATTTTATCTTCCGCTGCATACTCTCTTTCTTGTATAGTTTATTGTATAATTGTACATTCATTATGTTGTTTGTATCGTATCCCGAGTAGAAAGGGCAATTTAGTCTTTTCCATTGTTTTAATCTATTAAATTGGACAATTTGGGATACGGGCGTTTCAGTTGGTAGCGGAGTAGGCTGTAGATCCTTTAAGATATGTGGATATGTTTTATGCTCTTCTGTGCATGAGTCTGCTCCTTTTTTAGTCGGTTATTGCATTGTCATATGCATTCATATAGTGAGTCTTACTATGGATCTGGCGGAGGACACGCACCTGCTGAGGGTCGGAGCGACCCGGTATTGTCTGCTTACCTTTACAGCTTAAGCTGTAGCAGAAATTATTTTGTGGGGTGTCCACTGTTTTGTCAGAGTCGGTGTTGACACTTGATTCTTTGCTTGTTTTCTTGTCTATATGGAACTGGCCAACACAAGTAAGAACCATCGGTTCGCTTTTAGATGTCACATCTGTCAAGAGATGGTCTGATATGATGCTTGTGGATATGACTCTTATAAACTTGGTGATCATGTTATTTGTGGTCTGATTTTGTTGAGCTCAAGGACTTGAATTCGCATGTTAATTATTATGTGGAATAATTCTTGTTCGGAGTTCGAACTGATAATCCTTGAATTGTTTGAGGTTGATTTATGGTATATTTGGGGAAATATCTTTTAATGATATTTGAGATACTTAAGTTTGTTTAGATTTGAGATATTAAAGGGTTTGGGTCATAAATTTTTGTTGAGGTTATATTTCGTGAATTGGATGGGGATGCCGATGACATGTTCATATTGAGATTTGTTTTTGAGATGATCTCGGGAATTGTGAATCAATTGTTAGTTAGTTATTATTTGATGAGAGATTTAGTGATGTTTTAAGTTCTTTGTCAAAGGAACTTTGATGCTCATGTTAAATGTGGCTTGGGCGATAGATTCACGAGTATGAGTTATGCAAAGATGTTTGGGTCTTAAAGAATCCATAGTATAGAATTAGATTATGAAGTTTTGGTAATGAGTGGTTTCTAGTGTCTAAGGTATGATTCGAGATATATACGATTTTGGCTGAATTGGTATATAATAGAGGAATTACTTTGAGGTTCACAACATGAAATATATATTACGGAGTGTTGGTCTTGAGGTATTCACATTGGGAGTGATGAACTTGTTACTTAGGTAACAATTGTGGGTTCAGTTATCTGAGGATATGCTTAATGGATTAAAGGATTGGATACATTTGGTTGAGTGATGATAAGTGAAATGGTTTATAGACTCTGGTACTAATAATGTTGATAACGTTTGGATGAAACTCTTGGATTAATACTTTGATCTTAAGGTCTATGGTTCATGTTTGACTAAAGTCGATGATTGACTGGGATATCGGAGTTTTTGCTTGGAAATGTGATTGATGGTCATGATGGTTCTTCTTGATATTTTCGGCCAATGGCACTTTGATACCGGATAATTCTTGTTTGTGTCAGTTAAGCACTTAGTTTTTTAACTGATTACGTAAATTTCGAGGACGAAATTTTGTTAAGTGGGGTAGAGCTGTAACGCCCCGAATTTTCGGTATTTAATTTCTATGGATTTTCGAAATTTTTGAAATTTTATTACCAATTTTATCCTTGTAGAATTTCAGGGTGTTTTTGGTCGAGAAAATTATTATTATTAATTTTTATTTCCTTGAAAATGTTGTTTTACTATTGGTATTAATCTTTGATCGGATTTCTTTTGGTTTCAATTGGGGTTTCAGTGTGGAACGTGGAGTTATTGTAGTTTTATTAAAACTACGTAGTTTGGTTTAAAGAAAGGAAAAGGATAAAAAATAATAATAATAAAACCTAACCTTTCACCCAGCGCGTTGACCAGGGAGAGTTGACCGCACCCAAGACCAAAACGACGTTATTTTGGTCTTGGCCGGCCAAGCCCTATCTTTCTTTTCTTTTTTTTTTTCTCTTCTTTCTCTCTCGCACCGCCCACCTTCTCCCTCTCGATTGTCTCTCCTCTCTCTCTCCCATTTCCAGATTTTCCCCAACGATTACCCAAAATCGTCTACCCCAAAAACTCCTCATCATTTCTTTTTCTTTTCTCTTCCTTCTCTTTTCCCGATTCACTCCCATCCCTCGCGTTTCTCTTGCTCTCTTCTTCTGAGTCAAAACGCCTCGTCTTTCTCCCCATCTTCTGCAAGTACGAGCGAGGGCCATGTGCGACGGAGGTCGTTTGCGCGTGACACGAGCCTCTATTTACTCTGGCCAGTGGAATGTTGTGTCATCAGGCATGGTGGCCGAGGCGAGTTACCTCGGGTTGTTGACGGAGAAGACGAGGCAGCGGACAAGTTAAGCATGTGCCGTCATCGTCTGGTACGTATAGTTGCCGACTCTCTATTCCTCTTTTTTTTTTCTTCTTCCTTCGTTTCTGATGCGTGTGGAAACTAACCCAATCGGGTTTTCTGTTGTTGGATTGTGGACGGGCGAGCTGGGTTCGTTCTGTGCTTGGTTGGTGTTGGTTTTCCCTAGGTTCGAACCTACTGGCCGGAATCTGTTTGGTTGTTTACAAGGAGGAGGCGAGTTTGTTCTGGTGGTCCGGTGTTGTTGGGCCGGGTTCTAGTGCAACGTGTGCTGATACTATCGTCCGGTGAGCCTCTTTCTACCCTTCCCCATCTCTCTTTTTCTCGGCTCTTCGTTTCTAGGTTTGGGCTGAGTCTTTTCTCGTGTAAGGTTTCTGGGAACTTGATTTCTACTTTGACTTGCTAATCACTGTTTGTGAGTGTTGTGTTAAGTAAAATGTTCGGTTGGGTGTTCTTAAGTGTTCATATCCTCGTTGGAAATTAATTGTCCGTTGGCTATTATTTTGGAACTTGACAGCAAGTATAGTAATGGGTTGGTTTTTGATTAGCAGGGTCTTTCCCTTAATTGTTTGGAGTTTTCAAAAACATGGTAAAAGGATGTTACAATTAATGTCTATTTGAATTTGGGGTTCTAAGTGTTGGACAGCATGGCTAAGAGGTCGTTTCTGAGTCTTGTGTTTTCATCAAAAAGGTTTTAATGAAGGTAATGCAACCATGTTCTGATTTGAGGTTTTGACTGGATTGTTTTTCCCCAAAAAAGTCCGAGTTCTTGTTTGTGATCGTGATAGGAAATCTTTGAGGCTTGCATTGACACTGTTATGACATTTACATTAAGCTAGGAATGGATAAGTGACAAGACTAGTATGGTGCATTTCACGTGGGCCTTTATGACTTGTTTTTTTTTGAAATTCCTTCTCAACAAATCACCTCATTTAGGGCGCACAGTGTATGCTAAAATATTGACACCTAGCGGTTAGTTCACTTTAATTGTCAGTTCAGTGGCTTTAAATTTTGTTTCCGATGCATGAATATAGTCAAAGTCTTACTCTAGTCAAATAGACTTGTCATGAAGTTTTATGCCATTAAATCTTGGTTTCTACACATCAATATCCGGATGTTTTCCTTGTTGGTTTCTCAAAGGAAAATGATTTTTACACATAAGCCATTTGTTTGGAATTGTACTTGATTTTTGGACCTTGAAGCCATAACTTGCACGTTTGCAATTTCTTTGGACTTATTCCTTTCATGTCTTGTCGAGGTTAAGGATCATTACCCATAAACTGAATATTGCATCACATAGTGTGTAGTGAAACATGTTTAAGTGATATTTGCGTATATGTTTAGGCACTGGTTGTACCTGTGGAGTTGACGGATAGAGCTCTAGCTTCTAAATGATCCAGGTGAGGACATATAGACCTTTGTATGAATTACTGCCTACAACACTCGGTTAATAAACATGGTATATGAAGTTGGAAAATTCTTGTTTGGCATTGAATGTTGTATGCTTGTGTGCCTGTTGTGCTGATGATCTTACTTTCACTTTGTATCTTAATGATGATGCCTTTGATGCGGTATGCCTGATTATGTGAATTGTGTGCCGGTGTGATGTGATATGCCAGTTGAGCATGCTTTTTTTGTTATGCTAAATAACATGATTTATGAATTTGAGGTTCGTGTGGTGATTTGTGGGCTGGGGGCCGGACATGAAAATAAAATGTTAAATCCACACAATCCTGGACAATCATAACGTATGACACACATAACTCGTTAAGTATAACGGAGAATAATGTACAATAAAAATATACTACTGTGGGGCTGTTGACAAGTTGGTTTGAGTGGGAAGTGACACCCCTCGAGATTGCATGCGGGATAGCGTGGTATATGCGGTTTCGCATATGGGTCTATGGTGACCGGTTCTACCGCCCACTTTTTACCTCCCTCTTTTTATCTGTCTCTCTCTCTCTGTGATTGTATTGGGCCTTGCCCTGATTATATTGGGCTTATATCCTGGTTGTCTCATGAGACAGGACCGAGCTCGATGCACACAGTAGATTACTCTAATAAAATATTCAAACTCTAATATTGATAAAGTATAACTATAATAAGATGATAAAAGATAAATGATGGTTTGAAGTCTGTTGATGACTTGTGATATGTATTGTGACTTGTTTGTGCACTATGATTGCTACTGCCTGATGCCGGTATTTGTAGTTGATTTGTTTTAGTATACTTTGATTTATTTGTTTGCGGTGAGATAGTGGTTAGTCTCACCCCCTCACAGTCTTTACATAGGTTAACTGATCGATGATCAGGAGTGTATATCAGCAGGGGGCGGTGTTATCCTCTTCTCGGGTCGGATCCATAGAGTTCATTTCATACATGTCTTTTTATGTTATTTTTATCTTCCACTGCATACTCGCTTTCTTATATAGTTTATTGTATAACTGTATATTTATTATGTTGTTTGTATTGTATCCCGGGTAGAAAGGGCAATTTGGTCTTTTAAAATGTTTTAATCTATTAAATTGAACAATTTGGGATATGGGCGTTTCACCGAGGACCTAGTGCTCACACTTCACAAAACCAAGGGCTAGTTCCTCACAAACCTTCGGGATGAGATCATTCCGTAGGAGGAGCATGGGATGCTCCAACCTTTGACACACACCGCTCACATCAATCGTTCAAATTTGGTTGTTCCTTTCTTGCGTTGTTTCGTCCTTAGGTTCTATGGACTCATCAACGAAGGGCATCTATGAACATCCAAATTTGACCCCCGATTATTCTTCTAATTTAAATTTTGAACCTACTTGGACCTTGGGATTAATGAGATGATTTAGCCTTGGGTTAAGACATGATAAGAATTTAATTTAGTAGAATTTATATATTTTAGGAATTTGAACCTTTATGTATTTGAACTCTAGGGTTAATGAGATGATTTATTCTTAGGATAAAAATATTTATCAAGGTCTAACGTACTAAAATATGTTTTGTTTCATTGCTTGGGCTTTCTTATTTATTTTCAACCCAATTATATTGAGATGATATATTTTTGGGTTAGGAGTGAATTTAGAGGCCCAAGTTAATGGGATATGATTTTTCCAGAGTTGAGTAGCCCATAAGCACATTACTTGCAGACTAATCTTGACTCTGATTTTCGTAGAAAATTAGAATCAAATCATCCTTTAAAAGGTAAATATGTTTTTGGCGTGATTTTTGCCTAAAATGAGGAATTAATGTGTATCAATCAGTTATGGGATGATTGGGAGGAGTACTAATCAAGAAAAGAGGATTTTCTAGGTTGATTAGGGGTTAATTACACGGTTAGATCAAATCAGGGCGAAATTAGGGGGATTGGGGGCCGAAAAAGGAAAGAACGCGTGAAACTGGAAGAGCCGGGCGGCCATCTCGGGATGACTGCTAGGTCTTGGCGGTCATGGAGTGATGACCGCCGGGCCTGGCGGTCTTCGGTGCCCAGAAAATGCTTTTTTTGCCTGATTTTGTTTCTAATTTGATCCTACACGGTTTTGGCCCAAATTTCGGGCAGAATCTTGACCATTAAGAGGTGCACGACCCCTACACTCCCTAGAACTCTATAAATTGGACCTCTAATTCACATCCAAACACACACAATCTCTCTTTCACACATACTCCCTATAAGCTTTGGTGCTTGGAGAAACTCTACTTCTCCAAGTCCAGAAATCATTCTGAGGCAGAAACTCTAGAGAAATTTCGTGGGTAACATCAATAAGAGGTCAGCAAGGGTAAGCAAAGAAGGGGTACAAGATTGAGCTAAGGAGTGGGAAGAAAGTGGGTGAAAAACACAACCCAAATCAAGGAGCTAGAGGAGGGCTACAAGAGGTAATCCTAAACTCTTTTTGTGTTTACTGTTTGTTGATGATTTGAGAATGATATTGATGATGTGAGTGTGGTGATGCCATGATAAGAACTACGTGGGCTTCGATCCCGGCCGCTGGGGGTACGTAGGTGGTTTCTAGTGGTGGAAACCCAAGCCCAATTATTTTTATTTTCCTTTTTGTTTCAATTCAATTTTGTTATTTCTATGTGATTTTCTTCCACATAAACACACACTTTCACAAGGCATACAACATTCCTCAGTTGCACAAAGTTTCGCCCCAACATGGATGGGTGCCTAACACCTTCCCATCCATGAAGAACCCCCGGGCCCAATATCTTTGGTTCGCTAATCGGTTGCCTTAAAAGGAGTCATTGGGATTCAAGAAAGGTTTTTACCAAATTTTTCCCTTTAATAAAATTCGGGTGGTGATTCCAAAGAAATTGGGTGACGGCTAAGAAGAAGGTGTAAAGGAATAGGTGAGGAGGCCCACGTGATTTTGGGTCCGGTCCTCACAGAAAAACTTCGTATTTTTATCGCCTAAATGAAGCTAGCACAACCTCGAATTTTGCCTCCACAAGCACTCTTGTTGCCTCTACCAAAGCCCCAGCTCCAGTCTTAGAGAACACAACTCACTCCTTTCCAGCTCATTAAGACCTCGCTGATCAGTTATCAAGTCAAAGTTCATCTATACCACGCTGCAGCTCTTTCAACTCTCTCTCAATATTACTGAACTGTTCTGAATTCCACAACCTGAGGGATTGTTTCAGGAACCCCAACTTCCGGATCAAACTAAAACCTCCTAGGTAACGATCACAGGCCTTCTCCTACATGCCGCCTAGGACTTTGTCAAAGTCCGGATGTAACAACCAACAGTTTAGAAATTTGAATGGTTTAACACACCAGTTCACTACTTCCTGCGCCAAAACAATAGGGCAATGATCATACTAACCCTTACTCCCTGCCCTCAGATGAATAGATGGAATTAGTGTAAACCACACAGGGTCGATGAAAGCTCGATCAATCCTACTTGCAGCTATATAATTATCCCTTGTGAATTTTCTTCCCTGCAATTCTACTTCAAACAACCCAAGAGAAGATATAAAATCCGACAAAGCTCTGGCTCCCATCCAACACACTCTACCACTCAATTTATCCCCGGATGTAAGAACCTTATTGAAGTCCCTAATAATTAAACACAGGAAAGAACTCTCTCTCATGTGACACCGAAGCTCTTCCTACAAATTCATTATTGTCCTTCATTGCAGCCGGACCATACGCACCACATATAACAATACTAGTATTCTGATTTAAAATACCTTCAACCAAAATCCAATTCCTTCTCCCCATCTGCCTATTACAATAGAATAAATCAGAGTCCCACAACAGGGCAATCTCGCCTGAGTTACTAGAAGGCCCCCCACATCTACAAATTCAAATCAACCCCTACCCCAAACCATAGAGAATTGCACACAACTCCACTTATTACATTTAGTCTCACAAAGAAACAAGAAAGTAGCAGAATACTCCTGAACATTCCAAACTATAATACAAAGCATAAGGAAAAGAATAACACCTAAGAGACAGTCGAAGGATAAACACTAAGCAGCCCCGATAGCCTTCTGCTACTCAACCGCTTCCTTCACCACTAAATCATCCACCACCTCCTCCGCATCCCCCTCATTAATCCAGACCTAACTCACGCCCCACCTCTAGTGTTCTACTGACCTCAGCAACTTTAAGGGAAGAATTACAACATACCTCAGAAATTGTCGCAGCCCTGGTATTGCCAGTTACAATATCACCATCTTGTATCCAACTGTCCCCAGTTTTAAGTGACAAAATACTACCCGTCTTAGAGACCTTCTTGACTCTCTTAATCCTTACGCTTCTGTTATGTTCAGCTTTATATAATTTCCACAACAATCTATCCTCAATAATTTTGATAGCTTTCTCCCTTGCCTCCTTTATTGTTGTGAGCAGTCCAGCCCATCAGCAGGAGGTGGGCCAAGGAATTGTGAATGAGGTATGGATGGATCCAACTTCTTCAGCTGTACCAACCCGAAGGAGTGAACGCACCAAAATATCTTCCAGAAGACTGGACGGTTATGCATTGGGATAATTGAGGATAGGAATGAAATAGAGAATGCGAAGAATGTGGGAAAGGCGTGACTACAAATAGAGACAATAGAATCTGGTATAAGCAGACAAGTAATAGAATAGAAGTTTCATCTTTTCTTCACCCCCTGCCTTTGTTATTTCTGTATTGGGAATTTGGAGCTATTCCCTTTCTCTTCTGCTGTATTTCTCTTTTATCTTCAATAAAATTGATTACTCCTCTAAGAGTAATCTTCCCTAGCTCTTATTGTGTAGCTTTCATAACAATTTGGTGCTTTCATTGACCCTCTCCATCTATGGCAGAGGGCACTCGTTTTCGACTCCTGGAGGAGACGGTGAAAGCTATGCAGGAAGCACACAAAACTACCCAAGAAGTTACCACTCAGCTGCGCAAAGACGTGGATGGCATCGCTGGCTCCTTGAAGGAAATTCTGGGCAAGCTTGACAAGCTTCAGCCCTTGGCTTCATCACCAGTAACTACCTCTTCCTCTCGTCTCCCAACATCCCCACCTGATGTCCCCGGTTACAGCCCACTGGGTCGCCATAAACAGGCGCCCGTGGAGCTTTCCCGTTTTGACGGTTCCAATCCGGATCTATGGGTGTTTCTGGCTCAGCGCTATTTTGACTTCTACAACATTCAAGAGGAAGAGCGGTTGACGATTGCATCATTCTACCTGACGGATCTGGCCGCCGAATGGTTTCTGTGGATGCATCGTAATAAACAGCTGGCTGGATGGGATCATTTTTGTGCCGCTGTCATCAAAAGATTCCGATCAAAAGATTTAGAATCGCCTGAAGGGATGATCGCAAAAATCCAGCAAACCTCGTCGGTAAGTGACTATCAAAGCCGGTTTGAAGCTCTCATGAACAAAACAATGTATCTACCGCCTCTATTTTTGGTTCGTTGCTTTGTCTCTGGGTTAAAACCCGAAATCAAAACAGAGGTGTTAGTAGCCCAACCCACTGAATTAGAAGAAGCTTTTCGCTTGGCCCATTTGCACGAGCAACGCCTGGCCCTGTCTAAGGGGATTTACAAGCCCACTGTGACTCATCAACCAGCTCTGTTGCCTACACCCAAAACGCCATCGTTTCAGCCTACTCCTCCAAAACCACAAAATCCCTTGCCGAGCCCTCGCCCCCCCCCCCCCCCCCCCCCCCCCCCCCCCCCCCCCCCCCCCCCCCCCCCCCCCCCCCCCCCCCCCCCCCCCCCACTTTCGTCGCCTCAGCCCTACAGAGCTTGCCCAGAAACGTGCTCAGGGCCTTTGCTATAACTGTGACGAGAAGTTTGTAGTCGGTCACAAATGCAAGGCCTTACCCCAGCTATTGTTTATTGAAGATGATGGTGAAACCGAGTCAGATCCTCTATCCGATGCTACTCTTGCCGAGAATCTTCAAGTGGCAAAAGTCCAAGCCCAGTCCACCATCTCTTACAACGCCATGGCGGGAGGCTGTGCCAAGTACAGGGTACCGCCGTACAGGTTCTGCTGGACGGAGGGAGCACCCATAATTTTGTGCAGCCTCGAATTGTCAAGTTTCTCCACCTTCCAGTTCAATCAATACCTCAATTTTCGGTCATGGTCGGTAGTGGTGAACGATTACTATGTTCGGGAGTCGTCAAGCAGGTTCCCCTGATTATTCAAGGCTCTCACCTTACCCTGGATTTTTATGTGTTGCCTATTCATGATTGGGATATGGTGTTAGGAGTTTCTTGGTTATCTAGCTTAGGGCCAGTAGTCACAGATTACGGTACCGCCAAGTTTCAGTTTGAGCGAGACGGACACAAAGTCGAATGGCAGGGGGAGCTTCCTTCAGTCCAACGGATTCAATTCAATACCTTGTGCAAATTGTGTTCAACTGATGCAGTGGCAGCTTATTTCCAGTTGACAGCAGAACCCTACACTCTTATAATTCCTAATCATCCACCTGATCTTGCTGCCCTCTTAGCTGAATTTGAAGATGTTTTCACCAAACCAACAGGTTTGCCTCCTCCAAGGCCTAGTGATCACAGTATTCCCCTCATTACTACTACTCCAGTCAATGTTAAGCCGTACCGCTACCCTCATTTCCAGAAGCAAGAAATGGAACGTTTAGTGGCAGATATGCTCCAGGATGGGATTATCAGACCAAGTACCAGCCCATACTCCTCTCCTGTTCTTTTAGTCCGGAAAAAAGATGGAACGTGGCGATTTTGTGTTGATTATAGGGCAGTGAATGCAGTCACTATCCGCGATTGGTTTCCGATCCCTTCTATTGATGAGCTATTCGATGAACTTCACGGGGCCTCTTTTTTCTCTAAGTTAGACCTCCTAGCCGGGTACCACCAGAGTCGAATTAAGGCTGAGGATGTGGGCAAGACGGCTTTTCGGACACATGATGGCCATTACGAGTTTCTGGTAATGCCTTTTGGCTTAACCAATGGCCCGTCTACCTTTCAAGCCCTAATGCATTCAGTTCTAAGACCGTTCTTACGGCAATTTGTCCTGGTTTTTTTTGATGACATACTAATTTACAGCCCCTCCTGGGAAACACACCTTGACCACCTACAGCAAGTTCTCCAACTGTTGCGAACTCAAAAGCTAGTCGCCAAACCCAGCAAATGTGTCTTTGGCCAAACCTCCATTGGGTATTTAGGCCATGTTGTGTCCAAGCAAGGCATTTCGGTGGATCCAGAAAAGATTGTGGTGATCAAGCAATGGCCTGTCCCTTCTTCCACTAAGGCCGTCCGAAGTTTTTTGGGTTTTGCGGGGTACTACCGGCGTTTCATTCGCAATTATGCTCACATCGCTGCCTCGCTGTCCGATTTGCTTAAGAAAACAGATTTCCAGTGGTCTGACAAGGCAGCACATGCTTTCACTACTCTTAAACAGTTATTGAGTAACACTCCAGTACTAGCACTTCCTGATTTCTCTCAACCTTTTGTCTTGGAGACGGACGCTTCAGGAATTGGTATCGGCGCAGTCCTTTCGCAGAACAAGCACCCAATTGCATTCTTTAGCCAAAAGTTGTGTCCACGGATGCAACGAGCTTCCACCTATTTTCGTGAGATGTACGCAATTACGCAGGCGGTAGCCAAATGGCATCAATATCTCCTCGGGAGCAGATTTCAGATCCTGACATATCAGCATGCTCTGAAGAATTTAACTGAGCAGGTGATTCAGACCCCGAAACAACAAAAGTGGCTCTGCAAGTTACTCGGGTATGATTTCGAAATTCTGTACTGCCCAGGCAAAAACAACATTGCGGCAGACACATTGTCCCGAATTCCAGCTGCATCTCTCTTGGCTCTTACGGGTATCACTCTCACCATTGTCCAGCAGCTTAAATCTGCAAACCAAATGCATCCTGAATTACAGCAGCTACAGCAGCGCCTTTCTAAAAGTGTTGCATCACTACCGGGGTTTCAATTCAAAGAAGGGTTGTTGTTATTTCGGGATAGATTGGTGGTTCCCTCGGATTCTCCTCTAAGGCGATCTTTGTTTGAAGAGTTCCATGCAACGTTGCTGGGGGGTCACGCGGGTGTTACTCGTACTTTTCATCGCCTTGCAGCAAGCTTTTATTGGAGAACAATGCGCAAGGATGTCACGACATGGGTGGCTGAATGTCAGGTATGCCAACAGATGAAACATTCCTCTCTCAGTCCAGCTGGGTTACTTCAACCATTGCCCATCCCAAACTTGGTTTTTGAAAGTGTTTCTATGGACTTCATCACAGGACTGCCTTTATCCCAGGGCAAGTCCGCAATTATGGTTGTCATTGATCGCCTTTCCAAATATGGGCATTTTACTGGGCTGAAAGGGTCTTTCACCAGTGAGGATATAGCTAGAGTTTTCATCTCTGATATTATTCGACTACATGGTATTCCTGTTTCTATCATTTCAGATCGTGATCCACGCTTCATGACGAGTTTTTGGAAAGAGATACATCGACTCCATGGCACTACATTGGCACAAAGCACATCGTACCACCCACAAACCGATGGCCAGACCGAAGCTCTGAATAAGTGCTTGGAGCAGTACTTAAGGTGCTTTGTGGCCGACTCCCCTTCCACATGGATGTCGATGCTTCCTTGGGCTGAATACTAGTACAACTCTGCTTACCAGACAGCTGCCAAAATGACTCCCTTCGAGGCTCTGTACGGCCGAGTGCCACCGGCTATTATTCATTATGTGCGGGGTTCTTCTGGGAATGCATTAGTGGAGTCTCAAATGCTTCATAGGGATGAGGTTCTGCGCCGTCTCAAGCAGAATCTACATATGGCACAGGATAGGATGAAGCTGTATGCTGATAGGAAGCGACGAGAAGTGCAATTTGATGAAGGGGACTGGGTGTATGTCAAATTACAACCTTATCGACAAATGTCTGTCCGATTAAGCCGTCACAGCAAGCTCGGGAGACGGTATTTTGGACTCTTTAAAATCATTAACCGGGTGGGTGCTGTTGCATATAAGCTCGACCTTCCAGAGGCGGCTAAAATTCATCCAGTTTTTCATGTTTCCCTCCTTAAGAAATGTCAAGGAGTTCCTGAGCAGCAGATCACCCCACTCCATTTGGTGGATTCAACCTCTACAATGATTTTAACACCAGTGGCAATCTTAGACAAACGCACAATCAAAGAATGTGATTCCCCTGTGGAGCAGTGGCTCGTTCGCTGGGATGGCCTTCCAGAATCGGCAGCAACATGGGAAAACAAGCGTGACCTGTTAAAGTGTTTCGCTTCTCTGAACCTTGAGGACAAGGTTCAAAAAGGGGATGGGGGTATTGTTGTGAGCAGTCCAGCCCATCAGCAGGAGGTGGGCCAAGGAATTGTGAATGAGGTATGGATGGATCCAACTTCTTCAGCTGTACCAACCCGAAGGAGTGAACGCACCAAAATATCTTCCAGAAGACTGGACGGTTATGCATTGGGATAATTGAGGATAGGAATGAAACAGAGAATGCGAAGAATGTGGGAAAGGCGTGACTACAAATAGAGACAATAGAATCTGGTATAAGCAGACAAGTAATAGAATAGAAGTTTCATCTTTTCTTCACCCCCTTCCTTTGTTATTTCTGTATTGGGAATTTGGAGCTATTCCCTTTCTCTTCTGCTGTATTTCTCTTTTATCTTCAATAAAATCGATTACTCCTCTAAGAGTAATCTTCCCTAGCTCTTATTGTGTAGCTTTCATAACATTTATAGACTCAAAGAACTCCTCAACACTGTTCTTTTCACACCTGATCTTATCCGCCTTCCCGTGCGGTTGAAATATTGGCGTTTCAATATAATCCACAGACTGCTCACCCTCATTTGAAACTTTTTGATCACTATCCCACTGCTTCACAAAAACACTAGGACCCACTAGCTTTGATCCAGGAGTACTATCGGACGCGCTGGACCTTGGGCTATTCTCGTGTGGTATAAAAGGCTCATACTCTTTGGAGCCAGTTCCAAGCGAGTGCTTCTAGTTTTTGGAACATAAATTCGATCTCAAAATAATATTATTGTATTACTATAATAGATGGTAAGTGAGACTCACTTTTATATTATTTTCTAAATTTTAAATTCTTAAATTGTCAAAATTAATAGAATAAAATATATTTTAAAATTTGAAATCTTTCAATAAAAATTTAAAGTAATAAGTACTGATATATAATTGGCAGAGTATAGGAAGAACCAAGTACAGCCCAACGTCATCAAAATACTGGAAAATGTATACAACTGACACAAATTCAAAAATACGGATATATAATTGACAAAAAAACTGGATCCTTCTTCTAAGTCCATTCCCCAATGGGCTTGCTTGACTATTTTCTTGGGCTTCCGCTTGTTGGGCTCATTTTCTTCTTGATATTGGGCTTAGTCGAATCAGGTTGTGTACGTCAATAACTCTAGCCTGATTCCTGAGAAGATATATGCAATTTAGTCATACCCAAATCTATCACACTTCCAATTAGGTACTCGCTCTTCACATGATTTCTTTTATATTACATGGAATTCCTTTACACTTACCTTTTTTTTTTTTTTGATATTGTCCTTTACACTTATCTCTTTAATTAGTTTTAATAAAAATTTGGATGACCAACAACTAATTAACATCCATGATCTTTCTAATCAACTGGTTGATGTAAAATTAATAATAGAAACGTTGTAGTATTGGAGGATGACCCAAGAATTTAGCCTACGTTAACTTGGATTACTTGACTTGCGTAATCAATAATGTCCCTCAGACTAAAATTAATGTGAGCTGTTAAATTACAATCACTTGGGGTTACTGTTATAATGAAACTCTACAAATTGCCATAAAAGGGAAATTGCATCAATCTGTCCAGCGTAAGTTCAAAAACAAAAAAGTTCTGTTCCAGCGTGGCACG
Source organism: Turnera subulata (assembly GCA_028386065.3). Lineage (NCBI taxonomy): Eukaryota > Viridiplantae > Streptophyta > Magnoliopsida > Malpighiales > Passifloraceae > Turnera > Turnera subulata. The sequence goes on from JAKUCV010007292.1 coordinate 175,111, forward strand.
AACTTCGGTGCTTTTACTTAAACACCCTTGGGAAAAGCTGTTATTTAGAAACCGCACCGCCTTTTCTCAATATCGTCAAACACATACATATATAAACCCTCCTCTTCCTTACTTGCTTCCTCTCCCTCTTCATCAACTTCCTTCAATATCACTTCCTCCCCAAGAAACCCTTTCTTTACCAGAAAAACCCAAATCTTGATTTTCTTTCTCTCTCTCTCTCTGGGAAAAGAAACAAAGGAAGAAGAACAGCACAACAATGGCAAGTACCGCTAATTCCAACGCTCCTCCTCTCTCCTGTTGCACTACGGGTCATCTCTCCCCACACCCGTCCATCCCGATGTCCCCCTCCGCTATCTCGCCGTCAAGAACCGCCTCCGCGACGTTCCTCTCTCGCGCTGCCTCCTTTCCGCCGCCGTCCACGCGGCTGACTCCTCCATCGCCGCCGCAGCTCTCTCCCACCGGTAGTAATAACAAGGACCCGAAACGGACCTGCTCTTGTTCTCCCACTAACCACCCGGGCTCCTTCCGCTGCGGCTTCCACAGGTCATCCGCACCGCAAACGCCGAAGAAGAGTAGTAAAGAGAACGTCAGCCCCATGTCGTCGGTTAGGCCGGCACTTGACTTGAGGAAGCTAGCGATGACGAATTCGGCCGCGAGGTTAGTCGGCGGATCAGCGGCGGGAGGAGCTGAGTTGGTTAAGAAAGCATACTCGTCGCTAATGATTAGCCCGTCCTTGCGCCACCTCCGCCGCCGCGCCAACTTCCAGCCCAGGCATAGCTGCCTCTCGGTTGTGTCTAATTAAAGCTGATGATGATTCGTGACAGTGGTTGATCTTCCATTGCTTTTGTTAAGTTAGGGTTTCTTTCTCCCTTTCTTGATTACATATCAGCAGAATAGCTAGCTTCTTTTCTTTACGGCTTTTTAATGGCGTCGATTCAACCATGAGTAGTCCAGGGGCGGATGTAGGGGGAGCAAAGGTGGGGCTAGGGTTTGTAGCTTTGGGGCCGGATGAATATTGTATGGGCCAGGCGATTGCTGTACAGATTCAGATACTTGGTTGATATCTTAGTCGAATTGGATACTTTGATCGGTACTGATATTCTTGGTTGCATTTTTTTTGTTGTTGAAAATTACTGACAAATTAATTAGTGAAATCCCGTGGTTTGGGTCCTAATCTTTCTCTGTCGACTATTGGGTTAATTTTGCAAGTACTATGGCAGGGCTAGGCAAATAGTGAACTAAGAACTTTGTTCATGACTAAAGTCCATAGTACAAGGAAAATGAAAGTCCCGCAGTCAACAAGACAAATTGACTGAATTAACATGAGGAAAATTACAACTCAAAAACGCAGAACAATTCACAACTAGATGGACCGATAGATAATAATGAGTGAATGAACTTGCGTGGCTCGTATTTGCTTCAACTGAAACTCAAAGCTAATTTAATTAAGCAACTTATAAATTCTTTTTCAGTGACGATTCCGATTTGATTCTTGTTTCTTTGGAGCGTCAACCAACGTATATATATACACGGTAACAGAAGCTTTCAATTGCCTCTCTGGAAGACAGGCGCTGATTTACATTTTTTTTTAGAATCACCTAATTTAAAGTTTCCATTTTTGTGTTTGGTATAATTAATTTCGACAAGGTCAAATCTGACACTATATGTTGGAAATTAGTGCATCTAATTGGACTAGATTCCTCCTCCTTTTCTCCCCAAAGCGATATGATACTATTTGCTAATTATCGTAAACCACTATGCTTAAGTGAATCAAAATGCTTTAATTAAGACCTTAACTGTCGCATTCCTGCAGTTTGTTCATAAACAGTATAGGACAACCTTCATTTGAATATCTGTGCGTTATGTAACTAACGATTTGCCCCCAAATTTTCTTCTCCATTAACTAATTTGCAGGAATGGCTCTGTATGAACTTGTCCACTCTCATGTCATCGGAATCTGTCCTCCCGCAGGTCCTTGGTATCTGGGATAGCTTGCTGGCTTGTAATGGCGGAACGCTTTTGTTTTTGATTCTCCCTTTAAGCCTCCTTTCAATCCTAATATGGCTATATACATTCTCCGGTCAGCTTTTTTTTTTTTATTGAAAATTCTCCGGTTAGCTACGGAATATAAATAAGCCATTGCATTTGAATCCGCACCCATGTTGGAAAGGGCATGCGTGATCTATTAATCCGGTCAGCTTTTTTTTTTTTATTGAAAATTCTCCGGTTAGCTACGGAATATAAATAAGCCATTGCATTTGAATCCGCACCCATGTTGGAAAGGGCATGCGTGATCTATTAATCCATGTCAAGTGTGATGCAAGCAAGCAAGCACTAAGTGGAACTGAAGATGGAGATGGCACCATTAGCTTGCCTCAAGGACCAATTACACGGACTTGATTGAAGATGATCATGAATCGCATGCTGCACTTTGTTCAAGCTTTTATTAATCAAGAATTATAAGAAGAAAAGAAGACAAGAAGATCAAGCATGGAGAGGAGTACAAGAAGAAACCAACATGTGTCTCTATTATTGGAGAAGAAGCCTAGTCGACTGGCATGTGGGCCCCATGTCGACATATCCCTTCAGTTTTTATTAGGAGTTGCCGATTTTAATTTATAAAAAAAATTAATTAAATTTCAGCAAGGGTCTTTTTATTTTATGGGTTATTATTATTATTTAGGTCATAAACAATTTATGGGCTTTAGTTATTTAGTTGGGTTTATTTTTGTTGGGTTTTAATTAGTCCAATATATTGTTGGATTAAAATTTAAACTAGTCCATTAGGGTTAGTGAAGTCAAGTCCAAGTTGGACTAGGTTTGTTTGGTGCCGACTTAGGGCACCTCCTTTGCTGACTTGGAGTGCCTATAAATAGGCTCTTTGGTTTCTTTATTTTACACACATTGATATTTGCTATTTGATAATAAAGTTTGAGGTTTTCTTTTCTTAGTTTTCTTTGGAAGTTAGAATTGATTTCTCTCCTGTTTATTTCAGGGATTTTGTGTACTTATCAAGTGATTTAATTGCTTGCGGCGTTATCAAGACTCCTAGTGATTATTACTCTATTTTTGCTTAACAACTTTGTTTTGTTTTGAGGCGATAGAAGTAGTTGCTGAAACCCTAATTTGGTTAAGTTGATTTCGATCTTGGTGGCTTGGATTGACTAGGAGGTGCTATCTAGTTTTGTTCTAGTAGTGTCGTCGTATCATCTTGGTGGCGGAGCATAGGTATCAATTTCAACAATGTATCCATTTACTTTTTCTACAGTTTTCTTTTATGTCCTTTGTGTTCTTATTGCCGAAATAATATGAAAAAAATTCGATTTTTGGTTTTCTTTTATGACAACACTTTTCGATTTTAATTATCATAATTTAAGAAAAAGGGTGTTGTTGGTTGCGACTAGTGTTGTGTCGATTTGGAGTATTGATTGAAATCGACTTAGCATCAATTATAAAAAAAAAAAAAGAGGAAGTCGGAATTATTGATTGAGGATTCGGCCAGCTTAGGGCGAATTGCAGAAATTGTTGCTTGATTGGGATACTTTCCGCGGGTTGTTAGGGTATCTAGTTGGGTAATATTTTCTTTGATTCTGCTTGTTTGTTGTGTTTTCTTTTCAGCTTTTCTAATTGATCAGTCTTTGTCTCATATTGTTCAATTACTACAAGAATCTTCACATATAATTTTCTTGTGTGTGACTGTCTTTTACTCGTGGAGTTTAACTTGCCTCTAGAATTTGAATTGTCTATTTTTTTTGCTAGGAATTTTTTTACTCTTTCTTGAAGTTTTGCAGGTTGTTTATTATTTGAATAAGTGATACTGATCCCAAAGAATAAGCACAGTGAGATTTCAAGAGAGGTAAAAGGCAAGTGAATCATCAATTGCCACGAGAGAAAAACACGAGAGATACACGTGAGGAACTTTTTCTACTAACCAGTTTCTTGCAGGTATTACATCATGGTTGGAACAAATGATGATGAGAAGCCTGTTACTATGCCATCTTTGCTGGAACTTTTCCAAGGGTTAGATGGACGATTCCAAGAGATAACCAACAAGATTGACAGGAAGGCGCAGGAGATGGGAACAAGGATGGAGCGAAAAGAATAGTCCATCCAAGAGCTCTCTACAGCTAGGGCGGCGCCAAGAAGGGAGGCACCAGCGGTCAACCAACCTCCTCGCAATCACCAAGTAAGGGAGGAACCTCAAGAAGTTGTTGATGATGCTGAGGATGTTGTTGACCCTGTAGTAGCTGGAGGGGTACGCTAACTCATTCCACCCCCTAAGAGAGTTGGAGGAAATCTACCACCACCTAGAAAAGGTCAACCATTTGACGAATTTGAAGAGGAAGACCGAAGGGACCAAGGGCATGGTAGATATGAAAGATATGATACAGATGATCGAAGAGACCATAGAGATAGAGGTACCGGGAGCATCAAGCTGAAGATTCCCTCTTTCAATGGAAAAGAAGATCGTGAAGTTTATCTTGAGTGGGAGAAGAGAGTGGAGATGATCTTTGACTATCACAATTACGCTGAGGCAAAGAAGGTAAAATTAGTTGTGGTTGAATTTATTGAATATGCTTTGGTTTGGTGGGACAAGCTTGTTCTTGACAGGATGCACAATAGGGAGGATCCCATTGATTCTTGGATCGCCATGAAGAGGATCTTGAGGAAGAGATTTTTTCCACGATCATACTATAGGGAGTTGCATCAAACACTACAAAAAAAGGTGTCATTTGGGGGTTTTTGTTGAACGATTTCTGGAGGTTTCGACCCCCGCAAATTGACTTTGCTGCAATTTACGAAGGTTTCAAAAACCCCCGCTGTTACCACTCCCACAAACAATTTGCGGGGATCGTTAAGGTGACCTCTGCAACAACCTCCGCAAATTGACAAATCAATTTGCGGGGGTCATGACCGACCTCCGCAAATTGATTTCCAACCTCTGCAAATTGGCGCAATGTAAATGCATAATATGGCTACTCAAACCCCCACAATTTGAGTTTCGACCTCCACAATTTGGTCACTCATTTTAGTCAAATATATATTTAAAATTCCATTTTTTTTTAAATTGCAATCAAGACCAAATAATATCAATAACACGACTGATAATGAAAAATAAATTTTATTAAATAAAATATAATATCAGTCACATAACTGGAACTAAATTTTAAGCCAAAAGTGTTACATAATTGAGTAAGAGGTCTAATTTAAATCTTCTATGGTTGGACATCTCCCGCTAGAGGAAAATGGCAGCATCATTGAGGCTGCAAAAGTATTATTTTGTTCTCCTAGGCTTCAAGACCTGTGGCAAGGCTGATGCACCTTCACTTCTCTAACGCTTCAAATAAGATCTGCAAGTCCTCCAAAGCGCTTCTAGCATAACCGTTTCCCTGAAACTCACTGCACTCTTTTCTAAACTTCGGCAACAATTCCTTGAGAGCTCTCCTTCACAAAAAAATCTTTAGAAAAAATAGAAAAAGCAATATCTAGTGCATCAAGTAATTCTGTCAAAAATCTTATTAACCTCAAAGATGTTGATTCCAAGGGTATGAAAATGCCAGATAACTTATTTTAGCAAGTAGAAAAACAAAGCTAAAAATTGCAGCTTGATGGGAAGTAAAACAATAAGTTCATTTCCAAATACCACCCCTAAACTAATGAATCAATATTTAATTCACCATAGTAAAATAGTGGAGAACGAAATGGAGAAAGAAACAGAGTCAAAGCAAAGCAAAGAGCTCAAACAGTTCCACTATCAGAATGTTTCCATCACCTTGGGGGTTCTTCTACTCTCACTGTAAGCCAAGAAATATGAAAAGCTACAATAGAGAATTCTGGATAAGAAAGAAGTATACAAAAAATGACTTATGAACAAGTCATTTATCGTAATTCCATGTAAAAGGGAATCATATTGGTAAGCAGATGGTTTTTTCAGGTTAAACTCCCCATGCTGTGCCATTTGTGAAGCTACACTGTGGTAAAAAAAGTATAAACCTACTATCATAGTGGCAGGTACCAGGGCAACAAAGATATAAACCACTGAATCTTTCCTATATCCTTCAGTTTGATTTCAAGAAGGAAAAAAAAAATCAGTTGCTGTGAATACCCGACCCAAAATCACTTGGGCCTATTCACCTATTCCTTTCACCTTCTTCCTCGGGTCAATCCCATATCATTGGAGTCGCCACCCAAGTTTTATTAAGGGAAAAACTTGGGAAAAACATTCATATGACTCCTTAGGCAACCGGTCATGGCGAACCAAAGATACGGGATTGGGGGTTCGTCACGGATGGAAGGTGTTAGGCACCCATCCGTGTTGGGTCGAAATCTTGTGCAATCAAAGAGCATAAATGTTCCTTGTGCACGTGTACAAGTGTGGAAAACAAAGAAATAGGGGGAGAAAAGACTTGGCTTGCATCCCATTGTGAAACCGAGACTACCTACGTACCCGAGTGATCGGGGTCAAAGCCACGTAGTTCTAAACATGGCACACAGTGGCCACTTACATCATCAAAAGCATCAGCAATCAATCACCAAGAATCAATCAAAAAGGATTTAGGATTACCTTATGTAGCCCTCCTCTAGCTCCTTGCAATGGGTCGAGTTCTACACCCACCATCTTGCCACTCCTTAGCTCTATGGTTGATCCTCTTCTTGATTCCTCCTTACTAGACAACTGCTTGATGCTCCCCACAAAAATCTTCTAGAGTTTCTACCTTAGAAAATATTTCTAAGCTTGGAGAAGTAGAGTTTCTCCAAGCAAGAAAAGATTATGGGTGTGTATGTGAGAAAGAATGTGTGTCATTTGAAATGTGTGTGAGGGGCCCTATTTATAGTGTTGTGGGAAGCCTAAGGGCGTGGGCCTGCTTAATGGTGAAGATTATGCCCGAAAATCTGGTCCAAAACCGCGGGGGATCGAAAAAGAAACAAAAATCGGAGATTTTCGGAGATCCTGGGCACCCATGACTGCCATGGCCGGCGGTCATGGCTTGGATGACCGCCATGACCGGCGGTCATGGCCACAAAGCCGCTAGGGCTTGGTGGCCATCCCGTGATGACCGCCGGGCCCTCCCGGTTTTGTGCGTTCTTTCCTTTTTTGCTCCTCAATCCCCCTAATCCAGCTCTGATTTGATCCTACCGCATAATCAACCCCTAATCTACCCAGAATCACTCAATTACTTGATTAGCACTCCCCCAAATCATTCCATAATCAAAAGATTACACATTAACATCCAAAATCATACAAAAAACACAAAATCTAATTAAATGATAATTAACTCTGATTTTCCACGAAAATCAGAGCTAAAATTGATCTACAAGAAATGTGTTAATGGGCTGGACAAACTCTGGAGAATAATTAATTTGGACCCTTAAATCCATTCCTATCCCAAGAATAATTCATCTCAATATAATTGGATTAAAAACAAATAGAAGGACCAAAGCAACATATTCTAATGCACATAAACCTTATTATACATTTTATCCTAAGATTAAATCTTCTCATTAATCCTAGGATCAAACACATGAAGGTTTAGATTATCAAAATACATTAATTCCACTAAGTTAAATTCCTATCATGCCTTCACTCAAAATCACATCATCTCATCAAATCATCTTAAAAGTCCCTAGTCTTAGTTTATTATTACAACCCATCCATAATAATAATCGACTAGGGATTTTTAAGAAAATAAAATATTCTTGGGTTATAAATATGTCCAAGCAATCTACACATATATAAATGGATAAATGAACATATTCATTGGAATAAAACCTTAATCAAATATCATGACTCTAAAATAACATAATCATCCAATGATTGGTTTTTGGGCATTACACTAATGAGATGATAGCTTCGGAGTATATGTTTGGATTGTTGGTGATATCTCGGTTTCTGAGCCTGTGCGATTGTTCCATTGTTGTCACAATAGAGGTCAATCGAACTAGAAATGCTCAGAACAACACCAAGTTCAGTTATGAACTTCTTAATCCAAACAGCCTCTTTCGCTGCTTCAGAGGCAGCTATGTACTCAGCCTCAGTTGTAGAATCGGCTACTGTTTCTTGCTTTGAACTTTTCCAGCTCACAGCACCACCGCCAAGGCAAAACAGATATCCTGACTGTGATCTAAAATCATCCCTGTCAGTTTGGAAGCTAGCATCTGTGTAACCCTTTACAACAAGCTCATCAACGCTTCCATAAACGAGAAATGCATCCTTAGTCCTCCTCAAGTACTTTAGGATGTTCTTTACAGCTGTCCAGTGACTCTCACCGGGATCAGCTTGATATCTACTTGTGACACTTAATGCATATGAGACATCTGGTCGAGTACACTACATAGCATACATGATAGATCCTATTGCAGGTGCATGTGGGATCTTACTCATGCGTTCTCTCTCCTTGGTTATACTAGGACAATGATTCTTTGAGAGAGTTATACCATGTAACATAGGCAAAAATCCTTTCTTAGAATCTTGCACACCAAACCTTTTAAGTACTTTGTTAATAATGTATGTACTCTGACTTAGGCCAAGAAGCCTTTTAGATCTATCTCTATAAATCTTTATACCTAACATATAGACAACTTTACCTAAGTCTTTCATTGAGAATTTTTTTCTTAACCATGTCTTTACAGACTGTAGTCATGGGACATCATTCCCAATGAGTAGAATGTCATCCACATATAATAGCAAGAAAATAACGGTGCTTCCACTAACCTTCTTGTAAACACATGGCTCATCTTCATTCTTGATGAAACCAAACTGTTTGATTACTCATCAAAACGAAGATTCCAACTCTGAGAAGCTTGCTTCAATCCATAAATGGATCTCTGCAATTTGCACACTTTGCCATCATTTTCTGGAGTGACAAAACCTTCAGGTTGTATCATATACACATCCTCTAAGAGATTTCCATTAAGGAAAGCAGTTTTGACATCCATCTGCCAGATTTCATAATCATAGTATATAGCTATACCCAAAAGAATTCGGATGGATTTAACCATGACAACTGGTGAAAACGTTTCATCATAGTCAACACCATGAACTTGTTTGAAACCTTTTGCGACCAATCGCCCTTTAAAGGTAACTACATTACCATCCATGTCAGTCTTCTTCTTACAGACCCATTTGCACTGAATGGGTTTAACCCCATCAGGTGGATGAACCAAGGTCCAAACCTTGTTTTCATACATGGATTCCATCTCATAATTCATGGCTTCAAGCCATTTCTCAAAATCTGGAGCCGTAATAGCCTGTCGATAGGAAGTGGGCTCTTCTTGATCCATGAATATCACGTCCCTGGTATGTGTCAAAAGAAATCCATATCTCTCAGGCTCATGCAAAGTCCTATTAGATCTACGAGGTCCATATGCTATAGGTACAGTATTTTCACCCACAACAACTTGTGGCTCCTGTTCTTGCTCCATCTCAGTCTCTGTATCTTGTTGTTCTCGAACTTCTTCGAGTTCTACATTTCTCCCACTGATCCCTCTAGAAATAAATTCTCTTTCTAGAAAAGCAGCAGTACGTGCAACAAAAACCTTTTGTTCCACGGGATTGTAGAAATAATATCCTTTAGTTTCTTTAGGATATCCAACAAAAATGCATTTATCAGATTTAGGGCCAAGTTTGTCTGATGCTTGACATCTAACGTAAGTCTCGCAACCCCAAATCTTCATGAAAGACAAGCTAGGACATTTCCCAGTCCACATCTCATGTGGTGTCCTTTCAACTGATTTAGACGGAACACGGTTAAGTGTAAAAGCAACTGTCGTTAAAGCATCTCCCCAAAAAGAAGGTGGAAGGTTAGCTTGACTCATCATGAAATGAATCATATCCAACAAGGTTCGATTTCTTCTTTCAGATACACCATTCCATTGAGGTGTGCCAAGTGAAGTAAGTTGTGATACTATACCACATTCCTTCAGGTGATCAAGAAATTCTCGGTCTAAGTATTCGCCTCCTCGATCAGATAGAAGCATTTTAATACTCTTCCCGAGTTGATTCTGTACTTCAATCTTGAATTCCTTGAACCTTTCAAAGGATTCTGACTTGTATTTCATAAGATACACATAGCTATTTCTACTATAGTCATCAGTAAACGTAATGAAGTATTGGAATCCACCTGTAGCCTGTGTAGACATAGGACAACATACATCAGAATGTATAAGTCCTAATAAGTCTGAAGCCCTTTCACCTTTACCAATAAAAGGATTCTTTGTCATCTTGTCCAATAAACATGATTCGCATGCCTCATATGATTCAAAATCAAATGAGTCTAACAGTCCATCCTTATGGGGTTTCGATATGCGAGTCTCATTTATATGACCCAAGCGACAATGCCAGATAGGCCGTATTAGAATCATTCAATTTGACCCTTTTGGTGTTAACATTATATATCGGGTTTTCAAGATCTAGAATATACAAACCATTACTCAAATGTGCACCATCATAATAAACATCTTTCAAATAAATAGAACAACAGTTGTTCTTTATTATAAATGAAAACCCCTTCCTGTCCAAACAAGAAACAGAAATCAAATTCCTACTTATAGTAGGCACATAATAGCAATTGTCCAATTCCAAAATCAAACCACTAGGTAAAGATAAACGATAAGTCCATACGGCTAATGCAACAACTCTTGCTCCATTCTCCACACGCAGGTCCACTTCACCTCTTGCTAATTTTCTACTCTTTGTCATATCCTGCACATTTATACAAATGTGAAATCTACATCCAGTATCTAATACCCATGATGCTGAGATAGAAATATTAGCTTCTATAACAAAATTACCTGAAGTGGAAGTCTTACTTCCCTTCTGTTTCTTCACCTCCTCAAGGTAAATAGGACAGTTACGCTTCCAACGACCAGTCTTCTTGCAATGGAGGCACTGTCCCTCTCCCTTTGCAAGGACAAGGTCAACAGCCATCTCCCTCTACAAAAGAAAACCTAGATCCTCAAGGCTCTCGATATATGCCATCATCTTGAGTACATAAGGCCGAATAGGTGATGACTCAGCCATCTTGCATTAGAACAATGCCTTTGAGGTCTCATACCTCTCATGTCTAGCTTGCCCCTCAAAAAGCATCTTTAGATGTTCGATCATAGCGAAAGCACCCAGCTTTTCATGTTGCTTATGGAGCTCAGACTCCATGTTAATCAACATGAGGCAGGCTACATCCAATGTATCATCCGTATTCTTCTTATAACCATCTTTCTCCGCACGGGGAGCATTGGCAGCAGGTTCATCAGGAACAGGTCCTTCAAGGACATGCAACTTCTTTTCTTGCTTGAGGACAATCCTCAAATTTCGGTGCCACTTAAGAAAGTTGTTTGCGTTCAGCTTTTTCTTCTCAAGGGCTGATCGCAGTGATGCAGTGTTTGTGTTTTGTGCCATGGTAACTCTACAATAATTAAATCACACATAATAAGAGTCATGCATATGTAAAATCATTTAACAAAGAATTTCATTAAATGATACTTCCACTGAAATAATAACCCTCATGTATTATTTCTATATACTTAACTACAAGTATTCTAGTAGGCCAAGATCCATATTTTGCAGTAATACAAGTTAGCTTTGGAAAATCACTTACATTACAGACTAATGCCTTTTTTCGTACCTGTGTTGCTCTGGATTATCACAATTCATACCTGTGTTTCAATTTGGTCACATTTCATCCCTCAATTAAGCCCGATTAGCCTATTTTGGTTATTTTAACCGTTTTACCCCTGAAATTAATGACGTATCAGTTTTTTCACCAGGGTTCTTCACCTAGCCGACCCGAAACCCGATGGATACCCAAAGCCTAACCGAAACCCAACCCGAACTGGACTTTTTTTAATTAATATTTTCCTTTTTCTTTTATCCAAAAATTTTAATTCTAAAAATAGATATTTCTTTTCGTTCTAGTAATCTGCAATCTATTTTTAGTGAACTAAAAATAGATATTTTGGTTATCGAGTGGAAAGGTTGCAGACGGAAAATAGATTGCAGATTACTAGAATGAAAAAAAATATTTTTTTTAAAATAATTTTTTTTGGAAAAAAGAAAATAATAAAATAAAAGAAAAAGAAAAATATTAAAGATTGTCTAGTTCAGGTCAGGTTTCAGTTAGGCTTTAGGTATCCACCAGATTTCAGGTCTGTTAGTTGAAGAATCTGGGTGGAAAAACTGACATGTCATTGATTTAAGGGGTAAAACAGTTAAAATAACCAAATTAGGAAAATCCGACTTTATTGAGGGATGAAATGTGATCAAACTGAAACATAGGTATGAATTGTGATAATCAAGAGAGACACAGGTACCAAAAAAGGCATTAGTCCCTTATATTACAACTATTTAGGTAGACAACCTCTTGTCAATTACATCTCATGTAACTCTTGGATAGTTGAGTGAACAACTCTTGCTCTAGTCGATCTTGTCGACTTTTCTTAACTCCTTGCCTCTATATCCCCATTCCTATTGAGATGACTTAGTTAAGTCCAACCCATGACTAGCAGTTTGGATATTACAATTATCCCATCGCATCTTACTAAGATAAACATTGGCACTTTGCTTTGGCAAACCTGCCAAGTGTTGATCTAAGCCTAGATGAGTGCTAATCAATGGAAAGCAACACATAAGAACTTAATATTATGGTGAGGGATTTTACTTTTACCCACATAAAACAATTTGTTCAAACAACATGTGCATGTAACTAACACATTATATATCATATATACAATAGACATGCATCATATGTAATCAACAATAGGGTAATGTGACATGGTTGTAAACTATACAAACAATCTCAAGCCTTAGAATGTTGTATAACCATAACCATGCACCATGCTCTACAAAAGCATACAAGACAAGCATTTAATTCATGATTACATGTAATATTGTTGCAATATTATTGTAATATATGGCACTACGCAGAGCTAATACTGAATAGTTCGCGTAAAATCAAATTAGAATCGAAAACGAGGGAAAAATCGACTTCAGGGTGCACATGACTGCCATTGATTACATGTAATATTGTTGCAACATTATTGCAATATAAGGCGCTACGCAGAGCTAGTACTGAATAGTTCGTGTAAAATAAAATTAGAATCGAAAACGAGGGAAAAATCGACTTCAGGGTGCACATGACTGCCATGGCCGGCGGTCATCCGCTGATGTCCGCCATGACCTGGCGGTCTTACACACATGACCGCTGGGTTCTGGCGGTCCAAGCGACATGACCTCCCGGTCAAGCGGGACTTGTGCGTTCTATGTGAAATTGACATTCAATTTTCACCCTTGTTTGATATCACATACCAATAGACCCTCCTTTGTCGAACTCACTCGACTTACTGCTAAAACCACTTTGATTGATATCATATACCAATCGACATCATTAATATTAGACAAAACTAAACCATACCAATCACACTATATCACGTACAACAGATCATATAAACAAACAATCAAATTCGATTTATGGTTTCACAAGAGGCTGCAATACCACTGTTGGGGTTTTGGGTATACAAATAGGGAGTCAACATGTAGCGGAATCAAATCTGAAATCATCACGGGGTCCACATGAAACGGGATAAATCGAATGGATGAGATTTAGTACCTATTTTGGTCGAGATGTTTCACTCAACTATTGAGCTGAATCAGTTTAAAACCGGACAAAGAATCCGATTTCTCTAAGGTATCCACACGAACTGTCAATCTCCAGGAACCGTCACATGATCACTGGATTGAGCCCTCACAATCTCTCTTCTTAGAGTGCTAGTTGTTTCTAAGAATAAGAGAACAGCTAGGGTTTTCTGTCTACTAATTTTGTGATGTGAAGCTACAGTATAAAACACAACACATATATCACATATATATATGGACAACAAACCCTAGGTGTGTTGGATTAACCCTAATCATATTTGGGCTATAGTATTTTTGGCTTAATAATAAACTTAATGGGCTTATTATTAATAACCCAAAACTTGGTCCAACAATTTTTCTAAACTCTTTTGGACTCATAGCTCAAATTAACAGTCCTAAGTGTTTGACCCTATAGGCTCTAATCACATTGGCAATAATTATAAAATCACATTTATAATTATAAACAATGAGTGGTGTCTAGCAACACATCATTGCTACCCAAGTGACAAGATCAATACCGATTCAACAAGTCTTATTATTGTGTCTTTGTCCCTTTGTCCTATAATATCAAGATCAAACACGAGACATGGAATATGTCATTCTCGCATATTTTTAATCTATGGTTTCTTGAATCCGCATTAACTGTCTAAAACAAATGCAATTGATATCCCATATTAATTAATTTGAGCACAGCCATGCATTTTACTGTTCAACTCTATCAAGGGGCCCAGTAGATATATTTCCCATTACATGGGCTAGAAAAATTCCATCTTGACCAAACAAATCCCACTACATATTATATCATGTGCCCAACAATAACTCAAATGTCTACCCAGCTACAAGTAACCAAGAGCAATATCAAAGCACATGACTCATATGTTGGGAACCTTGATGATCTCAGGTCTAAGGACAACACTTATAAGAACCACCAATGACAACATGCAATGATCCATGTGGTGCTCTTAAGTTAGGTCGGTCCAGTCCACAAGTTCTCTAACTTGTACCCGTATGCAGACCTCATATCTCATATGACTCTCAACATACGCTAGTCTTAATTTATTATTACAACCCATCCATAATAATAATCGACTAGGGACTTTTAAGAAAATAAAATATTCTTGGGTTATAAATATGTCCAAGCAATCTACACATATATAAATAGATAAATGAACATATTCATTGGAATAAAACCTTAATCAAATATCATGACTCTAAAATAACATAATCATCCAATGATTGGTTTTTGGACATTACACTAGCATCACTTGCTCCATTGCCTCTAAAGGAAGTGTATGACGATCAAATACATCTAAAGAGGAGTATGGAGGAATGGCAAAAAGAGAAGGGTGCCGCAAATTCCAATGGTGAGGATTAGAGGATGACTGAGTGTCATGCAAAAAGAGAGGAAAAGAAAGAAAAAGAGAGAGGAAAAGAGATGGTGAAACGCCCGTGTCCCAATTTATTAATATGAATTACAGATTAATTATAAATTGACCAAATTGCCCTTATCATTCCCGGGACACCCGTATCCCAAATTATTCATTAAAGAATATACAACATGTGAAGTGACCAATATGCCCTTCTACCCGGGATACAATATCAACAACAAAAATCAAAGAAAAATTATACAATAAATTAAACAACCACGAGTATGCAGCGGAAGACTATATATATGATGACATGTATGTAATGAACTCTATGGATCCGACCCGAGGAGAGGAAAGCACCGCCACCTGCTGATATGCACTTCTGATCATCGATCAGCTAACCTGTGTAAAACTGTGAGGGGGTGAGACCAACCACTGTCTCACCGCAGACAAATAAACCAATAATATACAAAACAAATCAACTACAAAAGCACCGGCAATGGCAACAGCAAACACAGAGCACAACAATTCACAATACATAACACCAGTCATCACCAGACTTCAACCATCACTATCATTACTTATATTATTATCTCCGTTATTAAGGTTAAGTATTTTATTTAGGGTCCTCTACTGTGTGCGTCGAGCTCGGTCCCGTCTGATCAGACAACCAGGCACGAAGCCCAAATAAACCAGGCACGAAGCCCAAATAAACCAGGCACGAAGCCCAACATATCCATAGAGAGAGAGAGAGAGACAGACAGAAAGAGGGAGGTAGAAAGGGGGAGGTAGAAGGAGGGAGATAGAAACAGCCATCACAGGCCCACATGCTAACCGCATGCCATCCCGAGGGGTATTACTTCCCGCTCGAACCAACCGGTCAACAGCCCCACAGTAGACTTATTATTGTATGTTATTCAATTATGCTTAAGGAGTTGTACCATACGTTATGATTCAACAGTGTTGTGTGGAATTTAATATCTTATTCTTAAGTCCGGGCCTCCAGCCCACAGTCCACCACACAAACACAAAACCATAAATCATGTTTTTTAGCATAACAAACAAACATGCTCAACTGGCATATCATATTACACCGGCACACAATTCACTTAATCAGGCATACCGCATCAAAGATATCATCAATATATACACTTGCAATTAACAACATCAGCACATCAGGCAAGCATGCATACAGCATTCAAGACCAACAATTAATACCACTTTATATACCAAAATAATTAACCGAGCATTGTAGGCAGTAATGCATACAAAGGTTTATAAGTCCTCACCTTGGCCATATTAATTGTCCCGGAAGCCAAAGCCTTAACCCGCCTCAACAATCCTATATCCATAACGTCCTACGAATATACACATCATATAAGATGCTTACCCATCACAAATAAATAAATGCATGTTAATGTATGATCTTGAGTTTATCCCGTAGCCTAAGACCCGTTACTAACCATCAAGGCCAAACCCAAACAATCTCATAATCTTGGTCCAAGACTAAAGGTCCGCTTAATTAAAACATTAGGTTTAACTCACTTTTGGGCCTAAGGTCCATACCCATAATAGTTGTCAGTTTTAATTATCCATTGGACCTAAAGCCCGTTCCCATAATAGTCATTGGCCTAGAGCCCAACTCCCAAAACCATTGGGCCCAAAATCCATTTAAATTAATTACATTTTATTGGGCCTAAAGCCCACTTCATTAGTCATTGGGCCTAAAAGCCCATATAGAATCAATATGACATTAATTGGGCCTAAGCCCGGCCCATCCTCAAAATCACTTAGTGAACCCGAGCCCAGCCTTTCCGGCCTAACAATCTAAGCCCAATAGCAATTTCCCGAGCCTATGGCCCACTCATTATGTTGTTTATGAATTCCCGGCCTAAGGTTCTACCCGTGTCGGTATTTACCGGCCTAAGGTTCTACCCGTCTCGGTTTCCACTAAACACGATTAATTACATAACCCAATTCCGAATTATTATTACATGCCATAATTGAATGCAAATTATACAACCAAGCAATACCGTTAAGTGCCGAAATAACGACCCGAGCCGTCGCCGGAGAATTCCCGAGCCTCGCCGGAAAATTTCCGAGCCTTCGCCAGATTCCGGTGAACTCGCCGGAACAGTAACTCGAGTTGCCAGGGCTGCCACAACAATCTTTTTCAAACCCAAAATCAATCAAACCAACACAACAACCAATCCTTATTCATAGAACAACCAAACGATTAAAGGAGGAAAGGCTGCTGGAAACTCTTACCGGAAAACGAACCTATACTAGCCAACAACAACTCTAGAACCCATGAATCTCAGTTTCGTGGATTTGTCCGGAAGATCACTGCCAGAACCAAATCTGCTTAGACCCGATGAACAGCAACAAATCGAGCCTTGAACCTCGCTGTCCAGAGTAACCCAGCCACAACAACCACACCAACGGCGCCGACAACAAAAAATCCAGCAACGTACGAATCCCCCGCGCCCCGACCAAAGCCCAAATCCGACCAAGCAAACACACAACGAACCCAATCAAACCCAGTTCAGTGGTCCACAGTCACAAAACGAAAGAAAGAAGACAAAGAAGAAGGAGAAGGAATCCGGTGGCTTACCCGTGCTCGGCGGCGGCACTGCGCCGTACCTCGGATTCTGCACACATGGAAGTCCTCACCAGACGTTGGCAGCATAAGGCTCTGCTTGTGCGCCGGCCTCGCCTTCTCCGTCATTAGCCGAGACGACCCGCCTCGACTCCCTTCTCCCAGAACCAACGAGCGCCGATCTCGCGTCTTCGAGGTACAGACGGCGGTGGCGCGACAGGGTGTAGGTGGAAGCGCGGCAGGGTCTTGTGAGGAGAAGAGAAAAGAGATGATGGTGACGATGTGAGCGAGGGTGAATCAGGGAGAGAGTGAGGGAGAGAGAAGTTGAGAAAGAGGAAAAGAGAGAGAGAAATCGAGAGGAGAAGGAAGAAGGGAAGAGGGGGGAAGGAGCGGCGGCTAGGTAGACAAAAGGAAGAAGAAGATGAGAAAAGAAAGAAGGAAAGGGAAGAAGGGTTTTTAGGGCTTGACCCGCCAGCCCGAACGACGCGTCGTTCGGCTGGGCGCGGTCAACCCGCCCTGTTGACTCTTTTTTTTTTTTTAAACAGTTTCCAAAACGACGTAGTTTCGACCATGTCATCGTTCAAACCCCGTTTCACCTCGAAATGAGACCCCGTTTCCGACGAAACTCAAACTCCTTATAACGCCAACCCAAATACATTATTTCCAAGGAAAATAATTTATTTCCATAACCAAAAATCCGGAAATTCCAGGGTAAAATTGGAATCAAAATTTCGAAAATTCCGAAAACTCAAATTACGAAAATTCGGGGCGTTACAGATGGTGCATGTCGACACCAAAGAGAGAAAAAAAAGAGGGAAGGAAGAAACATAATTTCTATACAACTATGAGGGATTTGAGGGTAACTTGTGAAGAAAAGAGGGGAGTGTTGGTACTCTTATACAAAGGTGGTTATTTTAACAAAGCTGACCTTGATCAAAGTTTGCCTAGCTGTGTTGTTTCTCTTTTGCAGGATTTTAGTGACGTCTTTCCGGAGGAACTACCTAAGGAGTTGCCACCACATAAGGGCATTAAGCATTAAATTGATTTCATTCCGGGTGCTCAAATTCCAAACCGGCGGCATATAGAGCCAATCCGGTGGAGACTAAAGAGGTCCAACAACAAGTTGAGGACTTGCTTTCTAAGGGGCTGATTCGTGAAAGCCTCTCTACTTGTGCCGTACTTCTGATTCTAACGCCAAAGAAGGAGGGAACATGGCACATGTATGTTGATTGTCATGTCGTTAAAATAACAGTGGCGAAGTATCTCCATCCAATTCCTAGGTTAGATGATATGTTTGATAAATTATATGGTGCATGCATATTTACAAAGATTGATCTCATGAGTGGATATCATCAAATTCGCATGAAAATTGGAGATGAATGGAAAACTGCATTTAAGACAAAGTATGGATTGTATGAGTGGTTGGTTATGCCTTTTGGATTGACTAATACACCTAGTACTTTTATGCGTTTAATGAATCATGTCTTACGGTATTTCATTGGCAAATTTGTTGTTGTGCATTTTGATGATATTCTGATCTATAGTAAAAATGTTGATGAGCATATGGAGCATCTTAAGTTTGTATTGGAAGCACTTAGAGCTGAGAAATTATTTGTTAAGCTTAAGAAGTGTACATTCTGGATGGATCGTGTTCTTTTTCTTGGTTATGTTGTAAGTGCTAATGGGATAGAAGTTGATCAAGAGAAGGTGAGGGCTATTCAGGAGTGGTCAACTCCTCCTACTATCTCTGAGGTAAGATCTTTTCATGGACTTGCTAGGTTTTATAGACGGTTTGTGAAGGATTTTAGTACCATTGCTGCTCCATTGAATGATATTGTGGAAAAGGAAGTTCGATTTAAGTGGGATGAGATGCATGCATAATTTTTTGAGACTTTGAAGGAAAAATTGTGTTCTGCTCTTATTCTTAAATTGCCTAACTTTGATTCTACTTTTGAGATTAAGTGTGATGCCTCTGATATAGGTATAGGTGTTGTTCTTTTGCAGGAGGAAAAGAAACCTATTACTTATTTCAGAGAGAGGCTGAAGGGAGCTCAACTAAATTACTCTACATTTGACAAGGAGCTTTATACATTGGTGAGAGCACTACAAACGTGGCATCATTACCTATGGCCCAAGGAATTCATTATCCACACTGATCATGAAAGCTTGAAGTATTTGAAGGGGTAAGGTAAGTAGAACAAAAGGCATGCCAAGTGGCTGGAATTCTTTGAGACATTCCCTTATGTGGTGCGCTACAAGCAAGGTAAGGATAATGTGATTGCTGATGCATTATCTAGAAGGTATGCTATAATCTCTTCTCTTAGTTCTAAGTTGATTGAATTTGAGTATATCAAGGAATCGTATAAATCTAATCCTTACTATGCTAATGTGTATGATGCCTGTGAACATTCTGGATTTCAAAAGTTTTACAGACATGTTGGATATTTATTTCGTGAGAATAAACTTTGTATTCCTACTTGTTCTATGCGTGAGCTTTTGGTTAGCGAATCTCATGATGGTGGCTTGATGTGTGAAGGCCCTCTCCCCGAGGGACCCACCATATTCAGGTATTGTTACATCACTCCCTCCGCCCGATTAAATCCTTTACCATGCTGCAGCACTAGGGATTCGAACTCGGGACGTGATGCTTTTTATCCTCTGGAATTTTCCGGCGAAGGCTCGGGTTCTGTCCAGCGAAGTATATTTCTCGTTTTAGGGCTGTTAGACGGTAATTACCTATGTTTTGTCTCGGTTATGCCTTGTACATAAATTTTAAATTATTTATCCAAATACATACCTATATATATATATATATATATATATGACAAGTGAATTGTGGTTTACCGAGAGCGGAGAGTTAGAGTGTGTGGCCGGAAGAATTACCGACACGAATAGAATCATAGGCCGATCAACTCTTGGGCTCGGAAACAACCTTAGAACGGTTTTTAGGAAAAACCGAGCCCAGGCCCAATAATCTCATTTTTGAAGTTTAGAACGTTTCATGGACTTAAATATATGGACTTAAGGCCTAATCACGGATAATTAAATTTACGGACAATAAGAACGGACTCGAAGCCCAAATCCATAATCGAATAATATAGACTTAAGGAAGTGGGCCCTCGGCCCGGAATTCTTGTTTAAGGATTTAGTGGACTTTAGGCCCGAGAATTGTTTATGGACTTAGACCGGTGAACCTTAGATTCCTTTTCTTTGGAGTTATTGATAAGAAAATATTGTTTTGGGCTTAGACCGGAAATCTTACAATCGGATAGTTAGGGTCGGGAGTTACTCGATTGGAGCATACCTTTAGCAAGCATACACGTTTTTACTTCAAAAAAAATTGGTTTAGTGATTATATTATGTACCGGTATTCAGGCACGGGAGATACCTCAGGAGCTGTAGACTCAGATCGGGGAGAAGTCATAATCTGCATTTTTGAGGTGACATTACAAGTCTTTATATATATGTTTTGTGAATGCATATTGGTGTGGTTTGTTTGTTTACTTGCCTTGTTTTGCTGCATGCAGTGATTGGAAATGTATACCTGATTGTTCTCACATGCCTAATTTCCATATGAGAAATTGTTATGGAATATAACATGTATTATGTTTTGGTGATAGTGTGTGGTTATAGGCCGAAGGCCCGGATGAAACAAAAACACATAGAATTCACACATCCTTGGGAAACATAATGTATTTCAACAGAAAGGTAAAAGTGTAATTAACAATAAAATATTAAATTCTACTGTGGCGTTGGCTGGTAGCCCCGAGGGAGGGTTGGGTACCCTCGGGTCACTTTATGTTGTTTAGCATGGTATCCCAGGGGATGTAGGTGCACCCCTGGAAGACTTGCACCAGTTAGGTGTGTCTGAGTGCACCCTCAGGTAGCTAGCGGCCACTCGAGATTTATCGGTGGTTTTAGACCTCAGAATCTACCCCTTCTGAGGTTCGACACTTGGGTTTCACACACGGATCTGATCAGATGCGCTACCGAGACTTGACTCACAGTAGAGGGCCCATGATAATAATACTAATAATAATAATATTAATAATAATAAAATACATATAATCTAAATAATAAGGACAATGACACAATAAGGTGTTTATGTGTTGGTGTGTGATTCTGATTTTGCTTGTATGCTATACTTGTGCTCGTGAACTACTCACCCTACGGCATGACTTCACTTTCATGTATACATAGACTTTTAATGTTCACTGAGTAGGCGACTCACATAATCGCCACCGTTGTTTTTCAGACCTTAGTTAGCATGCTGTTCTAACCTTATCCTCGACTCGGAGTTCAGGCACAGATACTTCAGCAGGTAGTTGTGCATCATCTCTCGGTTGGATCCATAGGGCCCACATGCATGTTATTTTTCTACCTTGATTTTTTTTTTATTATTTTCATCTTCCGCTGCATGAGAATTAATTTGAGATGTCATAAATGTTTTTACTTCTTTATCGGCATTTTGCCAGAGTTTAATTTTGTGATGTTATTTCGGCGTGATGCTGTGGTGGCTTACGAGTTGTTAAGCCGGTTTATTTCTTTCATTTTATGACTTCTCGGTGTTAATAAATTTCTATGGATAATGTTTGTGTGCTGAAGCACCGATATTCGTATCCCGGATTTCAAGGGTATTTGGGGTAAATCTCTTTCATTTAATTATTATAATTTATTTTATTGGGATACGGGCCTCCACAGTTGGTAGCGGAGCGGGCTTCAGATCCTTGGCTTTAAAAGAAATGTGACTTTAAATTACAAATGATTTATGTGTTAAAGCCGATTTCCTATTTTGAAACTTAAAATTGTTTTGACATGTTTTGCATTCATATAGGCGTTATTATGGATCCATCGCAAGACCGACACAATGCTGATGGGCAGGATGAACTCCCTAGCCATGTTTTCGACTCTGTGTCGGTGATGCAAGTCCCTGATGGTCAGGGAAATGCTGGTGCAGCAGGAGCACAGAATGCAGTGCCGTTAGTACCTCCTGGTATGGATGCGGCGATACAAAAACAGTTTCAGGCTTTTCTGCAGTGGCAGCAGTTTCAACAGTTTCATCAGCAACAGCAGGGCGCGCAAGCCGTTCCGGTTGCACCTGTTGTAGCACCTGTGGTAGGCGGTATGGAGAGTGGTTATAAGCACATGGATAAGACAGCAGTTGAGAAGTTCTCGGGGGAGAGAATCACCGCAAGGGTCGCTGATGATTAGTTCCGCCAGGTCGAGAATGTTTTGGAGAAATTCACGTATACACCCGAGCACTAGGCTCGATTTGCGGCACACAAGTTCACGGGTTACGCTTTGAGTTGGTGGCAGGGACTTGTTGTGAACCTACCTAGACCAGTGGTGAAGCCATGGGCTAATTTCAAGGATAAATTCTACAAGGAGTTCCTTACCGTTGGTTTCTTGGAGGACCAGAAAAAGCAGTTTCTTGAGGTGAAATAGGGGCCCGATGAGTCAGTTTCTGCATTCAGGATCCGGTTCAGTATTCTTCTCTCTTATGCCAAGGAGTTTGTGCCCGATGAGGTCACTCAGTGTAGGCGGTTTGTCGACGCTCTGCGCTGCGAGTTGGCGATAGTGGTGGCTGGTGGGTGACACCGGACCTGGGAGGCAGTTTGTGAGGCTGCTTTTGATGTTGAAAGGATTCAGTTGATCGGGCAGGAGGCTCGGTCAGTCTAGCGGGAGAAACAGTCAACAGTGTTTTGACAAAAGAGGCAACATTCTGGTTCAGGTGATGCAAGTTACATGAGTCGACAGGGTTCTTCCTACCAAGGTTCGAAGAGGTCCCGAGGACAGAATTATCAAGATGGACCGGGCAAGTCTTCGGGAGGAAGGTCATATCAGTTTGGATCTCAGGGGCGGGACCCTTGGACAAGACCTCCTATCACATGTTGGTATTGTGGGAAGTAGGGACACCACAGGTCAGAGTGTTACAAGAGGGTTCGTGATAGTGGAGGTAGTGGGTCCTAGTATACCGTATAGAACTCCGTGGCTAATGGTACAGTTCCTTCTGGTCCGAACAAGGGTGGTGGACACCAGGGAGGAAGTCGTGGGAGTTCTGGAGCTCCGAGCCGCGGAGGTGCTACTCAATCTGCTGCTACTGCTAGGGTGTACTCTATCACTCGGGAAGAAGCTACCGACGCCCCAAAAGAATGAGATGTCTCGAGAAGTTTCACTTTGCTTTGTTTTGTTTTGTTTCTTTTTTTTTATTATTATTATTATGTAAAATTTCGAGGACAAATTTTATTAAGAATGGAACGTTGTCAACGCTTGTTTAGTGGAACATTCATATAAGTGGAATCTATGCCATAAATAAGTGGAAACTTAAATATTATTAATAATCCTAATATTATCATTACGAACATAAACATTACATGATATTTTATAAAAATAAAAATACACTCATCGCCTTGGAACGGCGTTGACCCTGAAGCTATTGGGGTCATTGTTGATGTTGACTTGAATGCGGTCGATCCACGAGAACCACATGCCGCCCGCGTTGTTCTGGCCAGGGAGCTCGAACCGGATTGCTGCAGGGAACCGGAGTGGGATGAGACCGTGATCGTCTTCAGGTTGCCATTGGGTCTCCGTAAGAAGAACCATGTTGGGCATGTATTGGTTCTTCATGTCCCTCAGGGTACGCGAGAACTCCTTGGAGTGCCTAGCGACTCCTCTGTAGTTCCACATAAGCAGTCGGGCCTTTGGCAAAGTTGGAGGTAACCGAGTCATTCTGGGCATGCTTTGGGCTGTCATCGAGAGCTGGTAGTAGGCGCCTTGCTCCAGGGATTGGCAAGTGGTGTAACGCCCCGAATTTTCATAATTTGATTTTTTCGGTATTTTCGAAAGTTTTATTCCAATTTTACCTTGAGGTATTTTCGAGTTTTAGTCGGGGAAATAAGTTACTATGCCTTGGAAGTGTCAATTTTAAGTTGGTGTCATTCATGGTTCGGGTTCCGTTGGAAACGGATTCGAGAACGGAGTGAAACGCGAAAAATTACGAGGGTACATGTGAAACTACGTCGTTTTGGAGACTGTTTTAAAAAAAAAATGTGGGGGCATTGACCAGACAGGGGTTGACCGCGCCTAAGCGGACAACGGGTCGTCCACTAGGGCGGCCAACCCTAGCCCGATCCTTTTCTTTTTCTCCTCTTCTTCACTTTTCTTTTTTTCTTCTTCTACTTTCTTCCCCTAGCCGCCGCCTACCCCCAACCCTTCTCTTCTTCCTCCTTTCGGTTTCTCTCTCCCTTCTTCCTCTCTTCCTTCTCTTTCTCGTTCTCTCTCTCTTTTTCCCTCACCCTCCTCTTCTTCTCCGGTCCTCTTCTCTTTTTCGTTTTCTTGGCACTCACAAACACACGGGACGCCACCACGGCCGTCCCCACCACTGCCGTCCCTCTTGCCGCGGTAGGAGCACGCAGCCGTCGCCGCCCTCTCGAAGTGTTGGTAAGCCGGTCGTCTCCTCTTGCTTTCTTTTCTTTCTTTTCTTCCTTTGTCGGTTTATCGATTGATGTGGGTGTGGATTTTGTGTTGCCAGTGATGGCGGATGAACCGTTGTCGTGGTGGCAGATCTGTGCGGGTGTTGTGGGTTCATGTTGTTGTTGGTTCTTTGTCTCGGCAGGTCTTGTGTCGGTGTTGGATGCGGATTCGTCTGCAGTGAATCGTGTTTGGGCCGAGGTTGCTGGTGGTGGGGTCTGGCCTGAGCTGCGTTCTGCAGGGGTTGTGGTTTCGACAGCAAGTGTGTGTGGGTGTTTTGGAGCTCGGGTGTGTGTGTGCTTTTCACGGGCAGATTCGGTTTGGCAGCGAATTTCCGGGTAAGGACCCATTTTATTTTCTTCTTTTGTAATTCGTTTAAAGGATCTGTATGGTATAGTGTTGTGTATTTGTTTGGGGTGATGTGAATATGTTGTTGTTGATGGTTGTGGCAGTTTCGGGTGTTTTCCGGCGAGGCTCGGGTATTTTCCGGCGAGGCTCGGGAATTTTCCGGCGAAGGCTCGGGTTTTTATTCCGACACTTAACGGTATACTTAGATGTATAATTCGTGTTTATTCATGGCATGTACTAATAATTCGGAATTGGGTTATGTAATTAATTGTGTTTAGTGGAAAACCGAGAGTGTGAGTAGTAGGAGGCCGGTAATTACCGACACGGGTAGAACCTTAGGCCGGGAATCTTTGGGATCGAATTGACCATGGACTTAAGTAACGGGCTTTGAGCCCAATCCTATAATTGGTTAATTAAGGACTTAAGGAAGTGGGCTTTAGGCCCGGAAGTTGAATTTGGGCTTAGATTGGGTTTTAGGCCGGAAACTCGTAAAGGACATAATGAGTGGGCCATAGGCCCGGGAACTACTTATTGGACTTAGTTGGGCGTAAGCCGGTGAACCTTAGGTCCCGATACTCGGAGTTTTAGTGAGAGAACATTAAGTCGGGTTTAGACCCGAAAATTTCATAATTGGCTAACTAGGGTCGGGTTTAACTTAGTTGAGCATTGTAGTTACATGCATGCACGTTTTTATTGTTATTGTTTGTAAATTGTTGTGTGTGCCGGTATTCAGGCACGGGTAACACCTCGGGAGCTGGAGGATCTGTTTTGGGAAAAGCTCCACAGGACAATCGTCGTTGAGGTGACTTTATATGTCTTTTTATGTTTGTATGCAAGAGCTTGTTGGATTGGTTTGTTTGAGTTGCATGCTTGTTTGCTAACATGCTGTAATCTGTATTGTGTGCCTAAGTGTACTTTTTGCTTATGAGCTGGATGATTGGATTAGTCATGGATTATAACTTGTGGCGTGATTCTGGGTGTTGGGTGTGATGTATTGTGGGTCGGAGACCCGGTTATCTGATTGAGCTGTTTTATCACACAACCCTGTTAAATCACAATCTCTTGGCACACATAAACTCATAACTTGTGAATTAAGTTAATGTACAGTAGAAGTTAGGCTACTGTGTGCTGATGACCGGTTGTTTCGAGCGGGAAGTGATACCCCTCGGGTTGCATGCGGGATAGCATGTGGTATGCGGATTTGCATACGGGTCTGTAATGACCGGTTCTACCTCCCTCCTTCTACCTCCCCCTTTCTACCTCCCTCTTTCTCTCTGTCTCTCTCTATGGATATGTTGGGCTTCGTGCCTGGTTGTATTTGGGCTTATGCCTGGTTGTCTCATGAGACGGGACCGAGCTCGATGCACACAGTTGGGGGCCCTAAACGATAAATTATAATAAGAAAACTTAACACACAACAGATGGAGAATAATGAACTGTTTGCTTGATTGTGTTGGCATGTTAGTACTGATTGTTGTATGTTTGCATGTTTGTCTTGTTGCTCTTCTTTCCTTTCAGACTTGATCTGCACACTCTCATAATTAGACTTATATTGCTCACTGAGTAGGCGACTCACATAATCGCCAACGTTGTTTTTCAGACTTTAGTTAGCGTGCAGTCACTATCCATCCTTCCAGAGTGCGGACGTGGTTATCTCAGCAGGTAGCTGTGCTTCTTCTCCCGGTTGGANAACTTTTATTGGGATGGCACTATTGATTTTGGATTACATTATCGGCGGGTTGCCGGGTTTATGTATTGATGATGTTTCGGCAGGAAGCCGGGTTGTTTTGTGGCTTGATAAGCCGGATTGTTTTGTTCTTTATGACATCTCATTTTTATTAAGAATATTGGATATTTTTGATATTGGATTTCGTGTCCTGGGTTTTCAAGGGTACTTTGGTAATTTCCTTGAGTTTAGTACTTTATTGTTAAATTGGGACATGGGTGTTTCAAGTGGACTCTAGGTTGAACTCCTGAAGTCTCTCAGAGATGAAAATTATGACGGAGTTGGCCGAGCCGTAGAAGGAGGTCCTCAGGGTGCCATGGTCCTCTAGGAAGAACGTCTCTTCCATGGGGGTGACGAAGAATCTGGAGGAGTAGAGCTCATCGACGAAGACAAGACGGGGCATTCTGCCGAGCTCGTTCGGAAGTTCCGCTGGACGCTCGTTGATCATGCTGTAGGCCATTCGGTTTCTTCTGCCTAGGTTGGCACCTTCGACGAAGAAGACGGATGAGGGAGCAGGCATTGTGTTTTGGACATGTGGTGTTTTGTTTTTCCTGAGATTTGAGGTTTCTTTGCCTGGGCGTTTGGTTGCTTTAAAAAAAATGTTTTGATGATTTGCTTCTCACCACACTGTCTTTTATAATCTTAAGGGGAGCGTGTTTACTGTCTTCGATTTTCAAGATTTGCTTTTTGAAAGTTTTGCCGTTGTATCATTTATTGCTTCAACACTTTATACGTTTTTCGGGCTACAAATACCAGTGTTTCTCAGCCCTTTCCATCTTACGATTTTCTATTTCCTTGGCTACCTTATTTTTTTCTCTTTAAGACTTTCTCCTGCATCTTTTATCACATGCACTCGTGACCATTGTGGCTAGACCGATGGGACCACACCTCGACTAGAGTGCATGTGCGACAAGCTTACAGCTGTTCAGACATCGTAGTGAGATACGAGACTTGATAGACATTTTTGGCTCATGCGGAATTTGTGGACAAGTGGATAACGTTTTTTTCGAGGAACACAGGACGTTTCCGTGATTATCGCCTTGCGAGTTAACGGACGCCTTTTCCACGAGGGAAACCAACGTCACCGTTAGCGGTGTACGTTACGTTTCTCGGGATCGAGGATGCTTACGATCGATCTAGGGCGCTGAACATAGAAGCATGTTTTGTTTTAACGTCTTAATATTTTGATTTTATTAAACGAGTTTTGTTTCGTTTATAATTTCTTTATGGCTGATTTTATAACCATATTGCTAATTTTTAATATGCTTTAAGAAGTTCTGTTTTTCTGTTTAACACAGATTTCGTAACATAAGAGTTTTGATTTACAAAGAAAGCTTATTTTATTGATTTCATAACATTTTACAACAAAGGAGAAGCACCCTTTGGAGTTACATGATTCTTCAGATCTTTTACAAGTTTTTGTATGCTCGCGATCTGAGAAGAGAGACCCATACAGGCCAGTTCAATTTGCATCACTGCAGTGTGGGCCTTCTTCAGTGAAGTGTCCAGCTGCTTCATTCTCTGCAGTGGTGTGCTATCCTCAGCTGTTGCCTTGCCTTTCCTATTCTCAGCATCCTTGTAACCAGAAGGTCCTTCCTTGCCTGCATGCTTCTTTCGCCATCTTGGGGGAACCACCATATGCTCCTTCAGGCCAATGATGTTGGTCTTGAACCGCTTCTTAGGAGGTTCCTCATCGGAGCTTGTCTGGAAAGCAGTACCACCGGTGTAGCTATTATCCTCTGAGTCATAGGTAGTACGGGATCTTAGTGGTGAGTCCATGGTCCAGAGTGAGTTCTCAGTTATGAGGTTCGGTTTATATAAGCGGGGGAGATGTCGCTTAAGGGTATAAGTGATATCTCGCGTTGAGTTGGGACACCTGGTGGAGTACCCTAAAAGCTTATCGTGGTAGGACCTACGGATTTGATGATTGAATTTCGAGGACAAAATTCTTTTAAGGTGGGTAGAACTGTAACGCCCCGGTTTTCTCATTTTTTATTTATAAAAAAATTTCGGATTTCGGTAATGGAAATAAAATTAATTTATTTTTCCAATGGATTTATTAATTATAAGTGGTAACAAGTCGCTTTTGAGCTTTGTCGGATATAAGACGCGTTACGGGATGCAACACGAGGTTTATCGTAGTTTTAGTTTAAACTACGTCGTTTTAGGTTTTAAAAAAAAAAAAGAAAAAGTCAACCTGGCGGGTTGACCAAGCCAAACCAGACGACACGTCGTCTGGCTGGCTAGGTCAAGCCAGGCGCGCGCGACCCTCTCCTTCTTCTTCTTTTCTTTCTTTCTTTTCTCCCTTCTCCTTCTTTCTTCATTCCTTCTTCTCTTTTCTTTTTTGTTTTCCCGTTTCCTCTCCACTTAGCCGCCGCTGCCCCAACGGCACTGTCCCCACGATTCACTCCTTCATGAAGCAACGGTCACTAACCCCACACTCTCACCCTCTTTTTTCTTCCTTATCTTCTCCTTGTCTTTGTTTCTGACCCGGGGTACTAGAAACCCATCACCCCTACACATTTCTCTCCCACCACCAACATCATCATCTTCGTCTTGTTCCTCGTGCTCTCCGCCGCCTCCGGTCGTCTTCGCCCAGTCGCTACCGCCACGAACCGAGGGCAGTCTTGCTCACGCCGCCGATCGATTGCAGGAAGCACGGCAGGGAGCGAGCTGGAACGAATCGAGTGCGACCGCCACTCCTTTCGTCGCGTCGTCGTCCCCTGTCCGTCTGGTAAGCCTCTTTGCCTCCTCCTTTCTATGCTCATTTTCGTTTGGATTTGGTGGTTAATGGTTCTGTTGGGTGTTCTGGGCGGTTGTTGGCAGTGGGCGTGTCGTGGTGGCTCGTGGGTGGTGGCTTGTAGTCGCGTTGGGGCGTTAGCTGTGGGTGTATGTCGTCTGTGTTCGTGGTCTGGCCGTGTGTGCGTGGATCGGGGTTGGTTGGTGAGACCGTTCGGTGGTGGGGGTACGAGTTCAGGTTGCTGCCATTCACGGGTCTTGAGTTTGGCAGTGGGCTGTATTTTCCGGTAAGCTTCTACTCCCCCATTTTTCTGTTTTCAATTGGACGTTGATGCCTGTCAATGTGGAAAAAAAATAAGGACGAATTGGAATTCTGTGGGTATGTATTGAAATGAGTTTTTGGGGTTGGGTGACTTTTTGGATGATGACAGTGTGTGGTGGCTGTTTCCGGCGACATTGTGAAATTTCCGGCGAGTTGACTGGAATCCGGTGAGGGCTCGGGAATTTTCCGGCGAAGGCTCGGGTTCTGTCCAGCGAAGTATATTTCTCGTTTTACGACTGTTAGACGGTAATTACCTATATTTTGTCTCGGTTATGCCTTGTACATAAATTTTGAATTATTTATCCAAATACATACTTATATATATATATATATATATATATCAAGTGAATTGTGGTTTACCGAGAGCGGAGAGTTAGAGTGTGTGGCTGGAAGAATTACCGACACGAATAGAATCATAGGCCGATCAACTCTTGGGCTCGGAAACAACCTTAGAACGGTTTTTAGGAAAAACCTAGCCCAGGCCCAATAATCTCATTTTTGAAGTTTAGAACGTTTCATGGACTTAAAGATATGGACTTAATGCCTAATCACGGATAATTAAATTTACGGACAATAAGAACGGACTCGAAGCCTAAATCCATAATCGATTAATATAGACTTAAGGAAGTGGGCCCTCGGCCCGGAATTCTTGTTTAAGGATTTAGTGGACTTTAGGCCCGAGAATTGTTTATGGACTTAGACCGGTGAACCTTAGATTCCTTTTCTTTGGAGTTATTGATAAGAAAATATTCTTTTGGGCTTAGACCGGAAATCTTACAATCGGATAGTTAGGGTCGGGAGTTACTCGATTGGAGCATACCTTTAACAAGCATACACGTTTTTACTTCAAAAAAAAAATGGTTTAGTGATTATATTATGTACCGGTATTCAGGCACGGGAGATACCTCGAGAGCTGTAGACTCAGATCGGGGAGAAGTCATAATCTGTATTTTTGAGGTGACATTATAAGTCTTTATATATATGTTTTGTGAATGCATGTTGGTGTGGTTTGTTTGTTTACTTGCCTTCTTTTGTTGCATGTGGTGATTGGAATTGTATACCTGATTGTTCTCACATGCCTAATTTCTATATGAGAAATTGTTATGGAATATAACATGTATTATGTTTTGGTGATAGTGTGTGGTTATGGGCCGAAGGCCCGGATGAAACAAAAAGACATAGAATTCATACATCCTTGGGAAACATAATGTATTTCAACAGAAAGGTAAAAGTGTAATTAAGAATAAAATATTAAATTCTACTGTGGCGTCGGCTGGTAGCCCCGAGGGAGGGTTGGGTACCCTCGGGAGCATGGTATCCCAGGAGATGTAGGTGCACCCCTGGAAGACTTGCACCTGTTAGGTGTGTCTGAGTGCACCCTCAGGTAGCTAGCGGCCACTCGAGATTTATCGGTGGTTTTAGACCTCAGAATCTACCCCTTCTGAGGTTCGACACTTGGGTTTCACACCCGGATCTGATCAGATGCGCTACCGAGACTTGACTCATAGTAGAAGGCCCATGATAATAATACTAATAATAATAATATTAATAGTAATAAAATACATAGAATCTAGATAATAAGGACAATGACACAATAAGGTGTTTATGTGTTGGTGTGTGATTCTGATTTTGCTTGTATGCTGTACTTGTGCTCGTGAACTACTCACCCTACGAGCATGACTTCATTTTCATGTATACATAGACTTTTAATGTTCACTGAGTAGGCGACACACATAATCGCCACCGTTGTTTTCCAGACCTTAGTTAGCATGCTGTTCTCACCTTATCCTCGACTCGGAGTTCAGGCACAGACACTTCAGCAGGTAGTTGTGCATCATCTCTCGGTTGGATCCATAGGGCCCACATGCATGTTATTTTTCTACCTTGATTTTTTTTTTTATTATTTTCATCTTTCGCTGCATGAGAATTAATTTGAGATGTCATAAATATTTTTACTTCTTTATCGGCGTTTTGCCGGAGTTTAATTTTATGATGTTATTTTGGCGTGATGCCGTGGTGGCTTACGACTTGTTAAGCCGGTTTATTTCTTTCATTTTATGACATCTCGGTGTTAATAAATTTCTATGGATAATGTTTGTGTGCTGAAGCACCGGTATTCGTATCCCGGATTTCAAGGGTATTTGGGTAAATCTCTTTCATTTAATTATTATAATTTATTTTATTGGGATACAGGCCTCAACATGATGGGTCACTTTGGTATTGCTAAACCCCTTGAAATTCTGTAGGACCACTTTTACCGGCCTAATATGAAGAAGAATGTTGAGCAAGTTTGTAATGGCTATGTTACAAGTCAACACGCCAAGTCTAAGGTGCAACCTCATGGGTTCGACACTCCTTTACCTTTTCCTGATAGTCCTTGAAGTGATATTTATATGGATTTTGTGATTGGATTGCCTAGGACAAGGAAAGGTCGTGATAGCATCTTTGTTGTTGTTGTTAGGTTTAGTAAAATGGCTCATTTTATTGCTTGTGATAAAACTGATGATGCTACATGTTGTTTTTTTGATACTAGTCGAGGAGAGTAAGACTCGAACCCGAGACCTCACCCCTCTTGTGCTTTTGACACAAGAGTGTTAATGCGCTACAAGCCCATTGGTGATGCTACATGTTGTTGATTTTGTTCTTTAGGGATGTAGTTCGTTTGCATGGCATTCCTAGGACAATTGTTTCTGATAGAGAAACTAAATTCTTGAGTCACTTCTGGCGTGTTTTATGGAGTAAATTAGGGACCAAGTTGTTGTTTTCTACTACTTGTCACCCTCAAACTGATGGCCAAACTGAAGTGGTTAATAGAACTTTAGCATCTTTATTGCGTGCTGTTGTGGGCAAGAATTTGAAAACTTGGGAGGATTGTTTGCCATTGATTGAGTTCCTTATAATAGGAGCATTCATTCTTCTACAGGTTATTCTCCATTTGAGATTGTGTATGGTTTTAATCCACTAACCCTTTTGGATTTGTCGCCTTTAACTTTGGATGAGATTGTTAATGTAGATGGGCAT
Organism: Turnera subulata; assembly: GCA_028386065.3. NCBI lineage: Eukaryota > Viridiplantae > Streptophyta > Magnoliopsida > Malpighiales > Passifloraceae > Turnera > Turnera subulata. The sequence goes on from JAKUCV010007292.1 coordinate 208,330, forward strand.
CAAAGAGCTAAGTTGGTTAAAACTATTCATGAGAAGGCTAGCAAGCACATTGAGAAGAAGAACACTAAGGTGGTGCAAAGAGCTAATCATGGGCACAAGCTTGTTAGGTTCGAGTCTGGAGATTGGGTTTGGGTGCACTTTAGGAAGGAGACGTTTCCTAAGCAAAGGAAATCTAAGTTGGATCTGCGAAGAGATGGTCCTTTTCAAGTGTTGGAGCGCATCAATGACAATGCTTATAAGTTAGATCTGCCTGGTGATTATGCAGTGAGTCCTACTTTTAATGTTACTGATCTTTCTCCCTTTGATAATGCAGATACAGATTCGAGGACGAATCCTTTTGAGGAGCGACAGAATGATGTAAGCAAGCAAGCACCAAGTGGAACTGAAAATGGAGATGGCGCCATTAGCATGCCTCAAGGACTAATTACACGGACTCAATTGAAGAAGATCAAGAATTATATGCTGCACTTTGTTCAAGCTTTGACTAATCAAGAATTGCAAGAAGACAAGATGATCGAGCTTGGTGAGGAGTACAAGAAGAAATCAACATGTGTTTCTATCATTGGAGAAGAAACCTAGTCGATTGGAGCATGTTGGCCCCATGTCGACATGTCCCTTTAGTTTTATTAGGAGTTGCCGATTTTTAATTTATAAAAATAATTAATTAAATTTCGGCAAGGGTCTTTTTATTTTATGGGTTATTATTATTATTTGGGTCATAAAAAAATTATGGGCTTTAGTTATTTAGTTGGGTTTATGTTTGTTGGGTTTTAATTAGTCCAATATGTTGTTGGATTAAAATTAAAACCAGTCCATTAGGGTTAGGGAAGTCAAGTCCAACTTGGACTAGGTTTGTTTGGTGCCGATTTTGGGCACCTCCTTTGCCGACTTGGAGTGCCTATAAATATGCTCTTTGAGTTGTTTATTTTACACACATTGATATTTGCTATTTGATAATAAAGTTTGAGGTTTTCTTACCTTGGTTTTCTTTGCAAGTTAGAATTGATTTATCTCTTGTTTGTTTCAGGGATTTTGTGTATTTATCAAATGTTTTAATTGCTTGTGGCGTTATCAAGACTCCCAGTAATTATTATTCTGTTGTTGCTTAACAATTTTGTTTTGTTTTGAAGTGATAGAGGTAATTGCTGAAATCCTAATTTGATTGAGTTGATTTTGACTTTGGTGGCTTGGATTGATTAGGAGGTGCTATCTAACTTCATTCTGGTAGTGTTGCCATATCAAAATGGATGCCTCCCAGGTGAGGCTGGGATTAAATTAAACTCAAATGGTGTTGTTTGTAATCCTTGAAGCCATGCTGCTGCTGGAGGATTTCTTAGAGGATGTGAAGAAGAGTGGTTAGCTACGTTTTGCTATCACATTGGCATTTGTTCTCCTCTTCAAGCGAAACCAGGGGGCCTGTTTGTTGGTTTATCCCGCGCTTAAGAGATGGGCTTTAGAGATATATATTGAGGTGGAAGTGGTTGCTCTTACAATGATTACCAGTTTTTGGCAACAAGACGTGAATTCAGGTGCAGCTTTTATTTCGAGCCGTTCAACATTTGCTCAATAGACACTGGGAAAGTTTAGTTAAGACTTGATGTATATATTTCATGAAGTTAACCGCTAAGCTGATTAGTTAGCATCAAAAAGAGGAAAACGCCTATACTGTTTGGTTAGCATTGGTTAAGCTCTTCTTTTTTTTTTTTTTACCTGGAACTACTGTTTCTATCTCTGAATTAATAAAGATACACATCATTTGCATAAAAACAAAAAGACTTATAATAGTTGTTTGAAAGAACAAATAACATTTCACATAATCAAATTAAGGTAATCGCATATTATTTGGATTATATTTTCTATGAATTCATAATAACTTCTGCTGAAAATATACTAACTTCACATTTTTGGCACTCGTAAAAAGTCTGACAAATCAACAGGAGTTTTTTTTTTGGCTTTATCAATACAGAGAATATTTACAACAGACTCTGCATGTCAAGGTTGAAGGCACATGCAGTCACTATAATTACATCAGGCCCATTGCACCCTTCTTGGAGATAATCCCTTGAACTTATCTTTAGGATAATCTAGTGCTGGGACTTATCTCACGGTTGTTTATACTTCATACAATATCTGTAACAAACTGATGTGCTAGTTATCATGTATAGCTGGTGTGGTTATCGTGTATCTATACTGGACTTAGAGTCCCTTTGTAACACAATCAATACTACTACAATAACACCGTAAGGACATCACAATGCTGTACCGTTTTAATAGCATCTTATCTGTTATTCTATATGGTAGCGGAGCCTAACAGCTTCAATGGCAACTGTCGATCCAAAGGAGGTCAATTCCTCCACTAACTGCAATATCTCTAGTTCTTCCAAAAATCCTTCTGATACAGCAGTAAACCAATCAACTGCACAAGACCCAGCCTCTCACCCTCTCATACAAACCCATCATCACATTACCAATAAAACTTACCGAAACCAATTATGTCTTCTGGAGAGCCCAAATGGAACCCTTCCTAGTTGGTTTGGGTGTCATGGGTTATATTGATGGAACTTTTTCTTGCCCTGCAGCTGTGATTCAACCTGTTACAGAGGGTGATCTGCCGGAACCAAATCCATTTTATCTCAGGTGGATTCAGCAGGACAGTCTTATCCTGAGTTCTATTCTGTCCTCTGTTACTTTGGAGGTCTTGTCAATTGCTGTCAATAAAAAGACAGCACGGGATGCCTGGCTCGCTATGGAAGAATCTCTTGCCTCGACAAATAATACTCGAGTCATGGCAATTCAGATGGCACTGCAGCGTTTGGAGCAAGGACCTGACGAATCGGTGCTGCGTTTTCTCAACAAGGCTAAGCGACTAGCCGATGAAATGGCTGCTTCTGGTAAACCACTGTCTCCCAATGATTTTAATATGTATGTCTTCCGCGGTTTGAAAGTTGAGTATAAACCACTTGTTTCATCTCTTCAAACCCGAATTGAACTGGTTACTTTTTCTGAGTTGCAAAGTTTACTCATGAGTCATGAGTTTATTTATGATGATCCTCTGAAGGCCTTGAATATTGACTCTTCTGTTGCTCAATCTACTGTGTCTATTCCCACTGCACAACCCATTCCTGCTGCTCATGCTATTCAGCGCACAGAGCAATTTCCACCACCGAAGGGTCGTGGTGGTGGCTATCGAGTTCGTGGTCGTGGCGGCCGTGGTGGACGAGGCTGCGGTCAGAATTTTGGTGGTCGGGGACAGCATCAGAATTGGCGACCTAATACTGGTCGTCATCACTGTCAGTTGTGTGGTAAGTTTGGCCATGAAGCATGGCAGTGCTATCAGCGTACTGCAGCACCTCCTCCCAGTGCACACTCGGTTCAAACTGGTTCTTCTCCCTCAGTTGTTTCTGGTCCTTCCACATGGTATCCAGACACCGGAGCTAGCCATCATGTCACACCTGACTTTAATCAATTTTATCACTATGATGAGTACTATGGCGGTGACTCTCTTCAGGTTGGAAATGGTGCACATTTGCCAATAGCGGGTATTGGTTCTAGATCTCTTTCTACTCCTGTTAGATCTCTCCATTTTTCGAATATATTACATGTACCCTCAGTTACAAAATCTCTTCTTTCGGTCCAAAAATTTACTCAAGACAATGGTGTCTTTTTTGAATTCTACCCTAACCATTTTTGTATCAAGGATCAGTTACCAGGAAAACTATCCTCACCGGGTCGAGCATTAATGGTCTCTATCAGTTTTCTTCTCATTCCATAATGAGGCAACTCGAGGCGTTTCTTGCTACTCGTGTGGATCCCTCTGTTTGGCACCGGCGTCTAGGACACCCGCAGGATCGCATACAACACCAAATACTGACGAGTCAAGGCCTCCCTATTTTTCCTTCTTCGAGTCGTGTTCCTTGTTTACATTGTCCTCTAGGAAAGTTGTCTAGAAGTCTCCTTTCCGTTTCCAATAAACGGGCTACACGCCCGCTAGAATTAATTTATACGGATGTTTGGGGACCCTCTCCCAATCCGAGTTATGATGGACATGTTTATTATGTTGTGTTTGTTGATGATTTCAGTAAGTTCATTTGGTTTTTCCCCAAGCAATACAAGTCTGAAGTATTTCATGTTTTCCAGTTCTTCCAAAAGCGGGTTGAAAAACAATTTGATTCCAAAATCAAGGCCGTGATTGGGGTGGAGAGTATAGAAAGCTAAATAAGTATTTTCTAAGCTAAATAAGTATTTTCTCAACACTGGAATTGAGCATAGAATTATGTGCCCTCATACTCATGAACAACAAGGGGCAGTTGAACGTAGACATTGACATATTGTCGAGACTGGTCTCACTCTCTTAGCAACAACGGATGTTCCTAAACATTTTTGGCATTACACCTTTGAAACCGCAGTCTTTTTGATTAATAGAATGCCCTCTCCTGTTACTAATGATAAATCACCCTTTCAATGTCTCTATAATCAAACTCCTAATTATTCTTTTCTTCGAGTGTTTGGGTGTTTATGTTACCCATTTTTGAGGCCATATAACAAGCACAAAGTTGACAACCATTCTACAGCATGTGTATTTTTAGGATATAGTAACACCCATCTTGGCTACAGGTGCTATGATCCTAAGCTTAGGCTCTTTTACATAGCATGACATGTTAAGTTCATCGAGTCTGTATTTACTTTTTCCAGTCAGCAGGAGGCCTTGCAACAAAACTCAGGTTCTGATGGTTCTTGGATTTCGGTGCCACTACAGGTTTTCTTCCCTGCAATTTCGCAAGATTCGTCTCCTGGTTCCTCTTTGTCTCCATCAAACAAGGTACAAACCAACCCTACTCCGAACTCTTTTCTTGAACCGTCTACTCCTTGTCCTAATATCTCGTCTTGACCAAGTTTTGATATATTAGAGTCCACTTCCACCACTACAACCCTTCACCCTAATCACTCGGGTCCTACCAGTCCAAATGCGACTGATTCGACTCTACTATCAAGTCCATTATCTCCTGAACCACTACCTTTCTCCCTGACCCAATCTACACCATCACCACAACCACTTGCACGCAAACACCCAATGACTCTTCGTCCAACTCAAAATCCCCCATCCCGATACTCTCCTTCCACACATATTGCACAAGCCTCTAACGACCAGGTCCAAGAGCCCACTTGTTTTTCTACTTCGACTAAATACCATGCATGGCGACATGGTACGGTTGATGAGATGAACGCCCTAATTCAAAACCAAACATGGACCTTAGTGCCATATAAACCAGGAATGATTCTAATTGGGTGTAAATGGGTATATCGAATTAAAAGGAAATTTGATGGGAGTATTGAGAGGTATAAAGCCCGTCTGGTGGCTAAAGGATTTCATCAGAGGGCTGGAATTGACTTTCAAGAGACCTTTAGCCCTGTAGTTAAACCTGCTACTATTCGGCTGGTTCTGGCCTTGGCTTTTTCACGGAAATGGACCCTTAACCAGCTTGACATACGCAATGCTTTTCTTCATGGTAACTTAGAGGAATAGTTGTACATGGTGCAACCTCAAGGGTTTATTGATTCGTCAAAACCAAGTCATGTGTGCCTACTCAAGAAATCACTATATGGGTTGAAACAGGCTCCACGTGCATGGTATTCTTGCCTCACAAATTTCCTTCTTGGCCAAGATTTTTCCATCTCCAATTCGGATCCATCTCTTCTTATCTATCATCAAAATGGGATACAAGTTTTTATGCTTGTATACGTAGATGATATCATTGTCACAGGCTCTGATTCCTCCTTTATTGATAATCTACTGGTTCAGCTTAGTCGCACATTTGCCTTGCGAAATCTCGGGAGACCAGCATAGTTTTTGGGAATTGAAGTTAACTACACAGGTACTGGCGCAATGTTAACTCAAACCAAGTATATCCTAGATCTCTTGAATAAAGCAGGTATGTTATAGTGTAAACCGGTTCTCACTTCGGCAGCAACTTCTCCAACTCTACGCAAAGGTGATGGTGCTGTGTTGGCAGATCCCACCTTGTACAGGCAATTAGTTGGATCTCTTTAGTACTTGGCGATAACGAGACCGGATATCTCTTTTGCTGTAAGCAAAGTTAGTCAATTTATGAATGCTCCAACTCATACTCATCTTGTTGCAGTAAAGCGAATACTGCGATATTTGCAAAGCACAGCTACTTATGGTCTTACTCTTCACTGTTCTAATCGCAAGGATATCCAAGTTTTTACAGATGCGGACTGGGCAGGCTGTCCAGATGATAGAAAGTCTACTGCAGGATTTCTGGTGTTCTTTGGTGGGAATCTTCTCACCTGGGCCTCTCGTAAGCAACGTACAGTTGCGCGATCTTCAACAGAGGCTGAGTATAAGGCCATGGTGGATGGAACTGCTGAGCTAATGTGGATTCAAGCACTACTCTTGGAGTTGGGTGTTCCGTCGACGAAACCTATTTTGTGGTGTGATAATCTGGGTGCCACATTTCTAAGTCATAATCCAGTGCTGAATGCTCGGACAAAGCATGTGGAAATTGATTTTCACTTTGTCCGTGAGCAGGTTTCTAGTGGCAAGCTCCAGGTTCAAGTCATAAGTGGTGAGGACCAGGTTGCTGATATACTTACTAAACCGCTGGCTACCACTCATTTTCAAGCACTACGAAACAAACTCAACCTTCGATGCTCTCCCGGTTGAGTTCGCGGGGGGATCTTGGAGATAATCCTGACCTTGGACTTATCTTTAGGATAATCTAGTGCTGGGACTTATCTCACGGTTGTTTATACTTTATCCAATATCTGTAACAAACTGATGTGCTAGTTATCATGTATAGCTGGTGTGGTTATCGTGCATCTATACTGGACTTAGAGTCCCTTTGTAACACAATCAATACTACTATAATAACACAGTAAGGAAATCACAATGATGTACCGATTCAATAGCATCTTATTCTGTTATTCTATAACCCTTAAATGAGAACTATAGCAGATATACATAGTAAACAACAGGACACCAGGATATCACTGTTAGGATATATCCAACAGAATGAATGAACGACTCGGGCCTTTCCAATTTTTCAGCGTACCAGCTTTTGACATGATTATGGAGGTGCTGAAGGGGATGTCAGTATGTAAAACCTTAATCCAAAAAATTGCACGAACAAGAGCCAAATCTGCAAGTTTTTCGAAATCTGCAGCAACTCCTTGAAAGATCTTCTTGTTCCTCTCGATCCAAATCGTCCATAGGGTGGCAAGGCCAATGATGAACCACCAGGCTCTACTGCAGCTCACTAGAGATAAGAATGTCCATTGGAGAAGGAATCCTTCCAGAGTGTCCACCATACACCATTCTACACCCCACCACTTGCAAATTCTAGACGAGACCATCCAAGAAACAGGGTAGTGAAGTAATAGGTGGTTCCTAGATTCAAGAGCACCATTACACATGGAGCAGATTGAATCAGCTGGTGATAAAATGCTCCTCTCATGCAGCACATCCTTAGTAGGGATGCCATGATTAATGGCAGGCCACAACCAGCATTTGATTTTTAGTGGAGTCAGACAAAACCATATGAAAGGCCTAGAGTTAGAGACACCGAGTTGGGAGCAAATAAATGCCCTTCCCAACTTAACAAAGTAGCATCTATTCTAGTTCTGAAGCCACCATCTTTGACCAACTTGTGAAGGAACCAGAGGTACCGAATTGACAATGGCCCTCATCTTATCCACCGATGCCAGCTCCCAGTCCCGCAGTTGCCTATGCCAACTGATCTCCCAATATAGCACATGACAAGTGGGTGTGAGACAGTCTTGGACAGTGGCTTCTTTGCACAAAGAAATCATGAACAATCTGCTGAAACAGTCCTTCAACGTACCCTGACCAGTCCAATCATCCAGCCAAAACTTGGCTTTGTTTCTAGACCCAAGTTTTAGACAGGAACCCTGTATTAATGGAATCCCTGACTGACTACAGTTAGAGCCAGAAATCACAATATCTTTCGACCACGGGGAGCATAAACACATATTGGAGACTGGGCAGAGTGCAGAAGATGATTCAGCATACTTGGCCCGAATTAAATCCTTCCACAATTTTGCCACAGGGGTAACATACTGCCATATCCACTAAAATAGTAGACTCTGATTCATAATTTTCAGGTCAATAATCTCCATCCCACCTAGCTCCTTTTGGTATTGCAATCTTACTCCAAGCAACCAAGCATAGCCTCCTAGAAGATTCTGACCCATTCCAAAGAAAATTCTGCATGATTGAAGTGAGCTTTTTAGCCACCGCCACAGGGAGCCTGTACAAGGATGTTAAGCATATCGCTTTTGTTTTTGTAGAATGATTTTATCTGAAGCTGATGTATCAATAGCAGCTATATGAGATAGCCTCGGTTCAAAATACACATGAAATCCTCTAACCACTGAATTAATAAGGGTTTCCCTACCTCCTAATGATAAGAATCTTCCTTTCCAGGATTGCAATCTTCCTTTGAATTTTTCAACCACAGGATTCCATGCAGCAATTCTCTTTATATTGGCATCCAAAGGAAATCCTAGGTATGTGAATGGAAACTTTTCAGCCTGGCTATGTAGTCTCCCAGCAAAATCCTCAACAACATGTTGCTTTAATCCAACCCCAGTGACACTACTTTTATAAAACTTAATACAAAGACCTGAGATAGCCTCAAAAATTCTCAAACACCTTTTCAGATTTAGTATGGAAGAAATACATGCCGGAGAGAAGAGGATGGTCACCTAATTCAGATTGGATGCCAATACACCTTCTGACACTACACCTTCTGACTCTTGCTTTTTGTCTTCAGATAGATTCCAATTGTCTAGACTTAATGGATAGAATTGATTTCAGTTCCCTTACCCGGCGAAGTTCTTCTGGGGATAGCACTCTCTCATCAGCGATTTTGTCTAGGTCATCTAATTCAGATTCGATGCTATCGATACAAGCATTTACATTGCCAAACGACTCCTTGATCCACCAGGAAAGAAGTCTTCTAAGCAGACTCAACTTTTTAAGCAAGTTAAATTTGCTAGGTAATTGATCATTTGCCTCAGACCACATATGTCCCATGACCACCATAAATCCAGGGTGAGACCACCATGCATTTATAAACCGAAAAGGCCTGTTCCCCTGGTCCAAATTCGGTTGCACCTATAAGAGAGGAACGTGATCAGAATCACGTTTGCTGCCCGCGCTAAGAGAAAGGTATGGGAATATTAGACACCATTCCGGCTCAACAAAAACACGATCTATGCAACCGGCGCTTCTGAAATTTCCGCACGTGAAACGCCTGTTTTTCAAATGAAATTCCAATAAGTTTAAACTGTCAATAAAGTTTCCAAAGGGGTCAGCACCCCTCTGGCAGAATCGACGACTTTTGCGATCTGAAGGTTGTAATGTCTCGTTAAAGTCGCCGATCACCAACCAAGAGAAAGTGAAAACCTGCTTCAGCCCAATTAGCTCCTCAAACATCCGAATCCTAGCCTCAACCCGTGAATAACCATATACACCACATATGGAAACTATCATATTTTTCTTCACAAGAAGGCCTTCAATGATAATCCAATGATCTGACACTCTTTTCTTTGAAAGTTTGAAGTAATCACAGTCCCATATCATAAGTAAACCCCCTTATATACCCCTAGCCTCCACTACACAATAATAAATATTGCCATGACCCCAAATCCTGTGGCATAATAGGAGACTAACACGAGTGCACTTGGTTTCGCTGAGGAATAAAAACTGAGCTTGGGATTGATTGACCAAAGACTGGACCTGATTCTGCTTTCAAGAGGAGCAGACACCTCTAATGTTCCAAGACACAAAACTAAACATGACATGAATAAGAGAACACTGGAAGAATACTGTCAGCAGATGGCCTATGCATTAGCCCATGACTGCACCCAGTCAAAGGCTTCCTTGTCCACCAATTTCTCAATAAGCTGGTCGGTCTCCTCCTCACACATGGTTCTGTCCCAACCCACAAGATCACCAATGCGGTTTGTCTCTGCCACCTCCAAAGAGCTGAACGAAACCGGTATAGGCGAACTCGATACCTCCTCAACAAGAATACAGTTATTGTTTGCACGGAAGTCAGAGTCCGACACGTTCAAGAGGCTTTCTGGTTCGAACAACACACTACCTTTAGAAGATAGGAATTTCACCTTCTTCTTCTTCTTATTGTCCATATTATGCTGGATATCAGCCACTCTTTTCTCCACAGAGCGCTGAAAAGCAAGGTCATTGTAGTTTGCGGCACATGAAATCTAGGAATTACACCAGGAGGACACAGAGTTCCCTTGAAGCGAAGAGCTAGAAGGGCCCGAATTATCGTAATAAATGGGCTTATATGGGGATGGGCTTTGGTAAGAAAAATTTTGGGTGGAAGGTTTAATTGGGTATGTGACCAAGGCTCTAATGGGTAGGCTAGAGACAAAGGGTTGGATAGACACTGGGCTAGGGCAATCACTAATGAATTCTCTGGTATGAGTTGGGCTGGACGTCACATTGTGGGATGTGTTGGATGCCGAGGTCGGCTGTGGTGTGGGGTAGTGAGTCAGGTTGGAATCAGTACTGGGCAAGGATGAAGACAACTTAGATGGTATTAATTCTGGGTAAGGGTATTGGCTGCATTTAAATCCCACTCTGTTCAAGGGCTTTGGTGGTGTGGTTAATGATAGGGCGAAGATTTAATGGGTCCTTTGACAGTGAACCGACAGAAGGAACAGCTTGCCTAGGAATAGGGGATTGCATGGGAACCTGGGGAGATTGGGAGGTACTCGCGCCGTAACTCTGGACCCCAGTGGAATTCTCCATTGACTTGGACGCGCAGCCGCCAGAACCATCTCCGATGGGCTCTGTTTGGGACCAAGACCAGTCTAAGGGATCATATTGTGATTCCATGAATCCTATTTCGCATGCTCTGTCACTAATCTTCAACGACACTGTAAGGTTTATAGAGCACATTGACTTTGTTAGGACTAATATTTCAGCAACATCAAATATATCTCTTCTAGCTGAATCCGGGCTCCAATCCACCATCACACCAACTTTAGCTGATATGAACTTTAAGAAGTCCTTTGTCCACACATGAGGTGGAACACCTCGAACCAAAACCCAGCACAATCTGTCAAAAGCTACGTCGCCTTCCTTCCAGGGTCTAAACGTTTTGAAAATATGATCCAAAGTACTCTGCTTGTCATTGTAAAAGTCATGCATCGAAAGGATACTCCATCCATAGGAATGATCCTAAACAAGCTGTTCTCCTCGTCAGAAAAAATCTCCCTAATTTTAGAACACGGCATGGGAGATGCTAGAACTCCCAGGATGCACTGATAGAGCCATGTCAGGGAATCATCCTTTGGTATGTACGCCTGTGAAACAGTGCTTGCAACAGGGCCTGATAAACCCGCAACAGACTTCGCAGCTTCAACAAACGACTTATTACCAGCCATCCTAGAGGACAAGTTGTGGGTTATTGGTGCGGACCCAGACGATTTATTACCAGTAGTTTCAGCTGTCTTGCGACTTTTGGCAATAGAGGCAGAAAGATTTACTCCATCCACAAGCATAGAGCAAATGTGGTGGATGATTCGTTGAATATCATTATTGTTCCTGAACCTCACGAATGGCAATGTAACTCCTTTCCGATTCAACTTTCGAGGGATGAAGACATCCATGACCTGCCCATACTTGGACATCACCAGGTGAACATCCATTGACAACCATCTGGACTACGCTAACTGCCATATTGTTCTTAACAGCAATTTGAATAGTCTTTCTGCCCCATTTGGAAAAGTATAGAGCCTGATTTTTGGCTGAAACATTGGGCACAGTGGGGAGATGTACATCAGAGTTTCGGGTGTTATGGTTTTGGTTCACAGGTTCTGATATACGTGGATGGGTGGGGAATTGGACGCTGAATGGGGTTCGAAAACTCTGGTTGTGGTCTCTGTATTGTGTTGATATTTCGCAGGGTCACTGAGGGATCACGGAGCAAGGGTGGCGGGGTGGTTGGTAGGCCGGGGGACATAGGGGTGGTAGTGAGGGGTTGTGGGGGAAGGGTTGGCAGAGAGTTTGGGGACGAAACATATCTATGGCACGGATGGAGCTTGAGGAGCTCTAAAAGCTAATTTATTTAAAAAATTTTGACATAAGGGATTTAAGAAACTTTACAATAGAGGCTTTTACCATTCATATTAATTCCTTTTTAATTCCTTACTTGACGTTGTACATGTCTAAAATTTACATATTTTTAAATGTAATGATTAGATGTGTGGGTGTGGTCTGCGTAAATTGTGCTCTTGTCTTTGGTTACTTAGCTGCAATGAATTTGAAAATTATGTATATGTGGCTGTTGGATATATATCATCCTGATTTTGGAAATTAAAGCACCCTGTGGATAAAAATCCATCAGAGTAATTCTCCTCTCACTCCCAACTTTGTCATCGTTGATTTTGAAAATAGGTTTCCTTATCTTTTTTGGGTAGATTGACTTTTGTGGGAGTTGAGTGTCGGTGGGGGAAGTAAATTTCAAATGAAAAAATTTAGTATAATTCTATTGTCTGTTTTCTATTACCTTATATATAGTTGTTAGGGATAGTCCCCCATAATTTAGATGTGTTAATGTTATTGATTTATATATTTAATTTGTCATATAGTTGCCTTTTTAACAGTTTCTTGCCGTTTTGTGATTTGTGAGGAATTCAAAGTAAAATTAGACACTGGCCGATCAATTTGATCTATTATGACTTTAACTCCTCATGAAGCAGCACATTAATTTCCCATTTTACTCTTGAAATTTGAGAGAGAGTTAGTGCGGTATTCAAAAGGAAAAATGCATAATAATATAACTTTATTAGATGTAGGACCTATTTTTAATTTTTTTTTTGTTTTGCCGCATGTCAATTGAGTGTTTTACTAAATGTCAGATTCTTATAATCCTACGTGTCGAAATAGCAAAGCACCTTATATGAATTGTAGTTAAGGCCCTAACTAGAATCTAGAAATTTGATATATATCTTAATTTTTTCGATAATTTTTTTTTCTATGCTAAATTTTTGTGTGACAATTAAGTGCGCAATTAGATGTTTGGCAAAAGGAATTAACCGATATTGCAATGCTATTGACTTGTTCAGCTGATGCTAGAGAAAATTTCCATGGGAATTCAGCTTGTACTTTTTCCAAAAGACACAATAATTTTGGAAGTAACCTTTCCTTTTTAAACACATTTCTAGGAGACATCTTTTACACCAAAAGGTAAAATTAACTCCTGGTTTTGTGCTATGCTAGCAGGGGCAGTGCCAACATCATCATCGCCTTAACTCTCTCTTCAATACATTACTGCATCCGAATGCAAAGCACCATTCACCCGCAAATGAAGAGAAATCAAATGCAGTGTTGATCTCCATTTAACTAATTAATCAATTCATAGGTCCTCACAAAATGCTATCGAGAAGATGATTCTCCAACCATCAACTGCACCAAGTGGATAAACGAGAGAGTGAGGACTCTGTTATTATATAATATATTAAATATTAGATTCTTTGCTCATCTCATTTTTTAATTCCTTACCTGATGTTGTACATGTCTAAAACTTACAAATTTTAAATGTAATGATCGGATGTGTGGGTGTGGTCTGGGTAGATTGTGCTCTTCTCTTTGGTTACTTAGCTCCAATGAATTTGCAAATTATGTATATGTGGTTGTTGGATATCATTCTGATTTTGGAAATTAAAGCACCCTGGGGATAAAAATCCATTAAGAGTAATTCTCCTCTCACTCCCAACTCTCTTATCGCTGACTCAGGGACTTCACATAGCTGTGCAAAAAAAAAAAAAAGAAGCGACTGGCGCCTGCATGATTTTAGTCCTGAAGTTTTCTTTTCGTTATTTGTGTTTTTAGCATAAAAAGAAAACGTTTTTCAATGGATGTACGTACAATTACTCAAACGTATTTGATTCTGTAAGATCCCAGTAAGTCAACATTATCCTATTGACTACGGATGGTAGATTATTGGTTTCCTACTTATAAATAAAATCAATAATGCTAGTGTTATAAAGACTTCTTTACTAAAAGAGTCTTACAAACATAGGTGGCATTGTGATATTTGATGATTTCATTTAACCTTCCACATCATCTTTTATTCTCATTTATAAGTTTAATAATTAAATTTTTTATCATCACAAAATCCTTTCCCTTCACGATTTTTATCATCTCTGCAAATTTTCTCTTTCCTCCTTCCTGTCTCAAATTAATTTGGATAAAAAATAATTAATTTATTATTGCTTTCTAGTTAATTTCTATTCCATATTAAAACTCATTTTATGAGCTATTTTTTTCAACTTTTTCCTTATTCAATTAGAGGATTAAGGTTCTTGAGTTTTTTTTCTTATTTTCGGCATGCCCCATCAGCTCTTCATCCAAGGGCTATGTGGTATAAATCAGTCTTCAGAGTTGACTCCATAATCCACTAGGTGGTGTTGGGTTCATTTCAGGAAGTCCACTCTCTTTGCAGCTCAATTAGTTGAAAACCTTCCATTTTTGGCAATCTGGGACCATAATGATAATTGAGCTTGGAGGTGAGAGATAAGTGTTGCAGGTCTTCATCTCTGTCATGGAACACTTTCTCTGCCCGTTGAAGTAGTTGGGGGTTGAGGTTTAATGCTGTAAGGACCACCTGGGCCACCAGCAACTTGCAGCAGGACAACTTCTGATGTTGACAGTAAAGTGTGGTTTCTTCCAAAAACCAAGTCCGTGATTTTTGTATGGTTCTTGTACGAAACCACGCTGCATATCAATCAACACAAATATATACAAACATCTAACCAAGTTTGTTAATCATCAAAATCAATATATAATTATTCACTAAACATGATTAGCCATTAATAATCCTTATTAAGCTCATATTTAGGTCATCAATCTCCCTCTTTTTGATGATGACAAACATTGTGTTGATTTCTGCAAAAACCAGGGTCAGTTAAGATAACACTTCATATAAGTACACTCTCCCTGTTTTGTTGCTCCCCCTATATCAAATATTTTTGTGCTATAAGCACCATTGGCTAGTCTGCTTAGCCAAAATACTCCCCCTGCGAATAGCATCGTCTTGCAAATAACATTTAACAGAGTATAGCGCAGCAGCAAGGAATACTTGATTATGATTCATACATTCATAATCCAATGCAAATTCAAATTTTTCTCCCCCTTTCGGCATCAACAAAAAGATTAAGGATAAAGGGTAGAATAAGAGACAAGATTAGAGCAATAGGAGCATAAGATTAATATTCAAAAGATGAACACAAGATAACATAAGATAACAACCAGATAACAGAACCTAACAAGGTCCTAAAGGACACCGTCTGACAAACCGTTATAAAAACCAACATAAAAACCAAATGAGGAACCATGCATGAAACCATGAGGTACACAAAATGCAAATGCATGTCCTAGGGGTATGAGGTAGTTGAGTGCATCACTCATCATCAGAATCAGACTCAGCAAGAAGAGAGGTAATATGGTTCTGAGAATCCATCACTTTATCCTCTAGATCACTGATCTGCTCTTGGATTTCCTCCAAGGTACCCTCAATAGCATCCATCCGAACAATCAGATCATCCATTTGAGAGGTTTTTCCCTTTGTCTTCTTCACAACAGCAAATTTCCCTTCTGTATCAGGTTTGATACACATTTTGGACAGAGTTTGAGAACTGATTTGAACAGGATTCTCGGGTTCGTCCGCTTCAGAAGGAGTCTTGGAAAATTTTCGGGCCAGAAGTGTGATTAAGCCTCTGAGAAATGGCACCTTGCATGTGGCCATATGATGTAGGATAAGTGTCCCATAACAAATGGGGGTCCATTTCAGGATGAAGGCTAGAGTCCACTGATCACAGAGTTTGATGGTGGATCGATGGTATGGTCGGGGTAAAACCACCCTGGTGAGCATGTACATCAGAACTCGATGCTGTGGAGACAGAGTTTTGTACTTGCCTCTTCGATTGGATGACCCAAATAGATTCTTGTTGGCTTCAGTGTCAGTAGGAGTCCCCTTGTGATGCTGCTCATAATCATAAACAACCTTGAGCTTTCCAAGCTTGAGCTTAAGCACTTCAATGATGTCATCAGCAGTGATCTTTACCAATTTGCCCCTGATGGTGGTTGTAATGGTCTTTGTGGCACCCGAAGCATTTGTTGTCAACTTCAGATTCTTGTAGAACTCCCTGGTCACTGTCTTGTAGGCCTTGGCTTTGAGAGGTGCCATATAGCCAAGATTAACCTTCCTCAGAATTTGTGACACACCAAGCTCCTCAAAGTCTTCCATCACCACAGTGTGTGATGAATAGAATGAAGAAGTCTTAACTTTGCGCTTCTTCTTAGCAGATTTAGGATCTGTTTTGGCTTTCTTCTTTGGTGGTTTGGCAGGAGTTTCTTCATCATCTTCTTGGTCATCATCATATTCTTCCTCATCATTACCATCATTATAGCGATCATCATTGTCATCAGCAGAGCCCTCATTGTCATCTTCATCATCATTGTCACCTTCAAAGTCTGAGTCATTGTCAGATTCATCACTTCTTTTCCTCTTCTTTGAAGCCTCTAAATCATCAGAAGATTCTGCCACAAATTCACCATCTTTTGACTCTGATTCATTTTCTGAACTATCTTCTGGCTCTAGTTCTGGTTCTGGTTCGGGCTCACCAACCTTTCTTTTTCCTTTAGCCTTGGACATTAGTTTTGGGGTTGATTTCTTTGAAACCACCTCAGCAGTTAGTTCCTGAATGGAAATCCAATGTTCTTCATAGGAGTGGCTGATTGCCGCTTCCTTTTCTTTTGTCCAGAGGCCTCAATGGTGGTGACTAACTCAGAGACAGCTGTCTTCTTTGGTGTTCTAGTTGGTTTCTTAGAAACCACAAGGTTCTTCTCAATAGTGGATGCAACAGCTTCTTTGCTTACTTTCAGCACAGACGCTATTAGACCTTCTTCATCCTCTTCATGCTCTGGTTGTGGTAGATTGAGATCAACAGTGTGAGTCTGTTTTGGGGATGGCATGGTTTTGGTAGGACAAACCATCGCTGAAACCACCTATGGAACCACAGCTGGAACCACATCAGATACCAAGTTGGTCTTATCACCAGCTTCTTGACTTGCCTCTAGCAGTTCAGTTTCTTCACCAATGCTTTGTAGTAGGCTTCTTCTTCTTCTTTAGAGGGTGTTCGAATGAGGCTTTCTGGAGGAGCATAACCTTTGATGATGAAATCTGAAATCATATCCTCAAATTCTTCTCTTTTTTTTTCACGAAATATCTTGGGATCATGACCAGGTGGAGGTACTATATGCTTAACAAAGCTATCAATCATTAAAGTGACCAAACTGGGGTAAGCACAAGAGTGTCTTCAGTAAGTGTGGTGGTTGTGCTAGCAATAGGTTTATCAAAGGTTGTGTGTGGGATAGGTATGATTTTCTCACTATCTTCAGGTGTAGGAACACAATAACTGATAGGATCTGGACATAAAAGGTCTGATTGAGGTATATTACCAGTGTGAGATGTTTTGAGCCAAGAGGGTTGGGTTCCGGTGGACAGAACTTTCTGTAGCATTCCACGGTACTGTTTCGGTGATGATGTGTATTTAATTTTGTACACGGCATGTACCATTAATTCCCAATTGGATTATGTACTAAATTAAGTGTATTAGTGTGAATACCCGACCCAAAATCACTTGGGCCTATTCACCTATTCCTTTCACCTTCTTCCTCGGGTCAATCCCATATCATTGGAGTCGCCACCCAAGTTTTATTAAGGATAAAACTTGGGAAAAACCTTCATATGAATCCTTAGGCAACCGGTCATGGCGAACCAAAGATAAGGGATCGGGGCTTCGTCACGGATGGGAAGGTGTTAGGAATCCATCCATGTTGGGTCGAAACCTTGTGCAATCAAACAGAAAAGTGCACCTTGTGCAAGTGTGCAAGTATGCAAGTGTGGAAAACAAAGAAAGGGGGGAGGAAAAGACTTGGCTTGAATCCCGTTGTGAAACCGAGACTATCTACGTACCCGAGTGACCGGGGTCAAAGCCAAGTAGTTCTAACCATGGCACATAGTGGCCACTTACATCATCAAAAGCATCAGCAACCAATCAACCAGAATCAATCAAAAAGAGATTCAGGATTACCTTATGTAGCCCTCCTCTAGCTCCTTGTAATAGGTTGAGTTCTACACCCACCTTCTTGCCACTCCTTAGCTCTATGGTTGATCCTCTTCTTGACTCTTCCTTGCTAGACTGCTGCTTGCTGCTCCCCACGAAAATCCTCCAGAGTTTCTGCCTTAGAAAATATTTCTAGACTTGGAGAAGTAGAGTTTCTCCAAGCAAGAAGAGCTTATGGGTGTGTATGTGAGGAATGTTGTGTCCCTCTTGAAATGAGTGTGAGGGGTTCTATTTATAGTGCTCTGGGAAACCTAGGGGCTTGGACCTACTTAATGGTGAAGATTATGCTCGAAAATCTGGTCCAAAACCGCGTAGGATCGAAAAAGAAACAAAATCGGAGATTTTCGGGGATTCTGGGCAGGAATGACCGCCACTGCCGGCGGTCATCCACCACATGTCCACCATGACCGGCGGTCATGTGGGGATGCCCGCCAACAGCCCGCGGTCGTCGCGAGAGGTCCGCCGGTCGCCCTGTGTATCACCCGTTCTTTCCTTTTCTGAGTTCCCGATTCCCATAGTTAAGCCCTGATTCGATCCTACCGCGTAATCAACCCCCAATCAAACCAGAATCACTCAATTACTTGATTAGCACTCCCCTAAATCATTCCATAATTGATTGATTACACATTAACACCTATTTAAGCTCAAAATTATGCCAAAAACACCAAATCTACTTAAATGATAATCAACTTTGGTTTTCCACAAAAATCAGAGGTAAAAGTGACCTGCAAGAAATGTGTTAATGGGCTGGACAAACTCTAGAGAATAATTAATTTGGACTCTTAAATCCATTCCTATCCCAAGAATTAATCATCTCAATATAATTGGGTTAAAAACAAATAAAAGGCCCAAAGCAACTATTTTAATGCACATAAACCTTATTATACATTTTATCCTAAGATTAAATCATCTCATTAATCCTAGGATCAAACACATGAAGGTTTAGATTATCAAAATACATTAATTCCACTAAGTTAAATTCCTATCATGCCTTCACTCAAAATCAAATCTTTTCATCAACCTTGAGCTTAAGCATGTCTAGAATCTAATTTTAATGAAATGTTCGTGGGTTAAATTTGGGTGTTCACAATTAGAAACCGAGAGTGGTGAGTGAGTAGTGTGTGGCCGGTTTGTTTCCGACGCGAGTAGAACCTTAGGCCGAGTAAGTCAGACCTGGGAGAAACCTTGGAAAGGGAGTGAGTTAAAATCGGGCCTTGGCCAGTGAAAATATGTTATATGACCCAATAATGACTTTTGGACCTGTTATGTAGTGGACTTAAAACCCAAGGACATCTAAAGTTATAGTGGACATAATAGGTTGGGCCTTAGGCCCAAGAATGTTGAGAGTAGGTAAAGGATTAATGGTGTGGGCTTTAAGCCCGGGATTAAGGTTTTGGACTTAGTTGGGCTTGGAATCTGTGAACCTTAGGCCCGTGACTTGGAGATGTAGTTTGATGAGTGGAAGTAAATTAGTCGGGCTGGATTTATCTCACGGTTGCATTGCACAAGCATGCATAACTTATTTATTGTTGAATATCCTTGTGAGTATGGTGTCCATGTGTATAGGCACGAGACATAATTCAGGAGCGGCTGGTACTAGTGGTGGACAGACAAAGCGCCATCATAATTGAGGTGACTCTATAAGACTTATATACTTGTATGCGAATACTTGTTGGTATGGTTAGGTAGTACTGCTTGCTGAGTATGCTTCATACTGTTGACTGTGTTGTATACCTGGTTGTTTATATGCTGAATTACCGTGACAATAAATATGTGCTGTTTGCCGTGTGATCCTCCTATGAACTGTTATTGCCATGGTTGTGATATATGCTGACTTGCTATATCCTGTACATTGTGAGCTTAGGCTCTGTTAGAGAACCTCTGTAATGGTACACAACTTAGATACGACTTGAGGTGACACTCATACAATTACATATTTGGTAACTTGACGTACCTGAATAATTAATAAGTTCTACTGTGGGGCTGTTGATCGGTAGTACTGAGAGGGAAGAGAGGGTACCCCTCGGGTCCTGTTATTTTAGTGAATTGTATTCACAGAGACGCCGACGAGGGAATTTATGGGTACACCCTCGGTTAGTATATTAGTGAGAGTACCCCTCACAAAGCTGGCGCCTTGGGGATTTGTCGGGTGTACCCCTTGGTTATTTGATATTATCCATTTCTTTTGGTGATAGCACCCCTCACAGAGCTGGCGACTTGGGGACTGACGGGTGTGCCCCAAGATTTTGTATTATAATTTCCTTGAGGAGAGCACCCCTCCTAGAGCTGTCGGCCACATGTTTGTTAGTGGTTTTTCTTTGTCGGAACTTACCCATTCCGGTGTTGATATTTATTCTGTATATATATGATTATATTAGGCATATGCCCTGGGGAGCTGGCCAGTTGCTAGCGCGCCCGACGCACACAGTAGAGGGCCCTTAATAATAATAATGATAAGAATGAAATAACAGGATAACTCACCTAACACTTGTATGTGTGGTATTTGACACATGTTAATTGTGTGTGTATACTTGTGCTTGTGGACTTACTTACCCTACGAGCCTGTCTTCGTGTGCCTGTATGTTTGTCTTATATTGTACATTGAGTAGGCAACTCATATAAATCGCCACCGTGGTTTTACAGATCATTAGTAGCTTATTGACGGTTGCTCTTACCTCGGGTATCAGACACTTGCACTTCAGCAGGTAGCTGCGTTTCCTTCCTGGTGGATCCATAGAGTTGACTCATATATGTTCTACACTTGTCATTGACATTACTGTTATTTTCCGCTGCATATTATTGTCGGGATACTGTTTGGGTTTCTTGGATTTTGATCAGTTGTTGTTCCGGTAGCTTTTAACCGGTGTTACTTTGGCAAGATAAGCCTTGTTTATATTTGACTTTTGTATTCCGATATTTATTTTTAGTTACTCTGAGATATTGAGTTGATGTTTTTACACAGAGTTTGGCATCCCTGGTTTTAAAGGTATTTTGGTCATTTTATAATTTTGTATATTTTGTATTGTTGATTTTGGGATGCGGTCGTTTCACATGACTAGGCCGTTTTCAAAGATTGCATGCAAGATTGCATTTCATAAATAAGGGAAGAAAAATACACATGCATCAGAAAGTAGAGTACAGGTTCATTAAAAGTACACACATCTAGTGTCTAGGACATGCATATATCACATGCACAGATCAAGACCGCCTCTTCTTGCCATCGGACTGACATGTCGGTCGGAGGCGCTCCTGGATAGTATCTTCGGAGTCACCCGAAGCATGATCTGAAGCAAGTGGTGTAAGTGACCGGGCATGCAAACTTGACAATCAAAATGCAGCAAAAAAATCCGGTACTCATGGAGGATCCATGTGAAACAGAGTAAATCGAATAAACAAAGATCGTACCTGGAATTGGTTGAGATATTTCACTCAACTGTTTAGTTGAATCAGCAAGAACCGGACAGAAAACCTGCTCCTCTATGGTATCCACATGAACCGTCGATAACTAGCCGAAAATCGTCTCACGATTATCAACCCGAGCACTGCCGAAAAACAGTGCTAGCTGCAGATTTCCGGGAGCTCGAACTTGTGTTTGTGGTGTTTTCTTTCTTTCTCAAAGAAAGGAGTGTGTGTGTTGAGCTCTCATAAAATCTGCTCTTACTTCACACTCTTACATATATCCCATATTTGTTTACATGTTAGTTAATATAGAAAATGGCCAACCAATCATACATATATCTTATCAAGCATAATTGTGTTTTTCATTATCTATACTTTAGTCACAATCATCTACATGATCATGTCTCCACTAACTCAATTATATATACCAACATATATATAAAACAACACATCCTTTCATGCCTTTGGGACAATAATTCTGGTAACTATTGAACCGAACCAACCCAAACGACCCGGTCTAACCATGGTCCAACCATGGTCTAACCACTAGCTCAAATACCTGGTCGAACCACAGTCCAACCATGGTTTAACCACCAGCTCGAATCAACAGTTCTAAGTGTGTGACCCTGTAGGCACTTGTAACGTTTGGCAATAATTTTAAACTCATTTACAATTATAAACAATGAGCGGCGTCTAGCAACACATCATTGCTACGCAAACAACAAGATCAGTACTGATTCACTATGCCTCAGAAACATGTCATCGTCCTTTCGTCCCATTATCAAGATCAAACACGAGACATGGAATACGCCAATCTCGTATAAGTTTAATCTAAATTTCTTGATCCCCGAGTTAATTGTGTAAAACGGATACTAATGATATCACCATATCACATAATCCGAGCATGGCCATGCATTTACAGTTCAACTCTATCAAGAGGCCCAACTGATAATATACCCGTTATATGGGTTGGACGAATCCCATCTTGATCATACAAAACTCACTACACATTATATCATATACCCAATTATTACACTAAGGTCTACTCAGTTACGAATAGCCAAGAGTAATATCAAAGTATATGACTCACATGTTAGGAACCTTGATGATCTCAGGTCTAAGGACAATACATACAAGAACCACTAATGACAGTCATATAACGTTCCATGTAGTGTTCTTACGTTGGGTTGGTCCAGTCCACAAGTTCTCTAACTTATACCCGTGTGTAGAATTCATATCTCATATGATTCTCAACATACGCTAGTCTTAATTTATAATTACAACCCATCCATAATAATAATCGACTAGGGACATTTAAGAATATAAAATATTCTAGGGTTACAAATATGTGCAAGCGTTTATCACATAAACATATTTGTTAGAATAACCTTAATGTATATACATGACTATATACAATCATCCAATGATTGGCTTTTGCGGATATTACACTAACAATCTCCCACTTGCACTAAAGCCAATCATCCATGTATCTAATACCAATGTATGCAGTATGACCATCATGCTTCTGCTGTGTGAGCGGCTTAGTCAATGGGTCTGCTACATTGTTCTCAGAAGGAACTTTGCACAGCCTGACATTGTTAGTGTAATATGCCCAAAAGCCAATCAATGGATGATTGTTTGTAGTTATGTATACACATTAAGGTTATTCCAATAAATATCGTTTTTGAGATAAACGCTTGCACATATTTATAACCTAGAATATTTCATATTCTTAAATGTCCCTAGTCGATTATTATTATGGATGGGTTGTAATAATAAATTAAGACTAGCGTATGTTGAGAATTTATATGTGATATGAATTCTACATACGGGTACAAGTTAGAGAACTTGTGGACTGGACCGACCCACATAAGAACGCTACATGGAACGTTATATGTTTGTCGATAGCGGTTCTTATATGTAATGTCCTTAGACCTGAGATCATCAGGGTTCCCAACATATGAGTCGTATACTTTGATATTACTCTTGGCTATTTCGTAAATGAGTAGACTTAGTGTAATCATTGGGTATATGATAAATGTGTAGTGGGTTTTGTATGATCCAGAGGGGATTCGTCCAACCCATATAACGGGTATATTATCGGATGGTTTCTTGATAGAGTTGAACCGGAAATGCATGGCCATGCTCGGATTGTGATATGGTGATATCATAGGTATCCGTTTTACGCGGTTAACTCGAGGATCAAGAAACCGAGATTAAACATATGCGAGATTCACATATTCCATGTCTCGGTTTATTCTTGTTAATGGGACGAAAGGGCGATGACATGTTCCGAGGCATATAGAATCAGTACTGATCTTGTCGTTCGGGTAGCAATGATGTGTTGCTAGACGCCGCTCTTTGCTTATAATTGTAAAATGAGATTTTACAATTATTGTCGGACGTTACAAGTGCCTACAAGGTCACACACATAGAACCGTTGATTCGAGCAGGTGGTTGAACCGTGGTTGGACGATGGTTGGACCAGGGTCGTTTTGTGGTTGGACCGCGGTTGGACCGTGGTTGGACCAGGGTCGTTTTGGGCTGGTTTGGTTCTGTAATTGTCAGAATTATTAGACCAAATTATTGCTGTGATGTGTGTTTGTACATTAGTGGAGACATAATCATGTTGGGAATGGGCCATTATGTTTGCCATTACCCATTGTCTTTTAGCACTAATTGAAGTGGGTAATCTGATTACTCTTCTCCCCGATTGTATTCTGGTTTTTGTGAGTCTTGAGAGTGTTTTTTAGACCAGCAAGAACACACACAAACACTTCCTTTCTTTGAGAAAGAAAGAAGAACAAAAACACACCACAAAGCCCTGGATTTCCGCAGCTAGCACCGCGTTTCGGGAGAGCTCGAGTTGGTCATCATGTGACGATTTCCGGCTTGACATCACGGTTCGTGTGGATACTGTAGAGGTGCAGGATATCCTTCCGGCTCTAGCTGATTCGGTTCTTCAGTTAGGTGAAAGATCCTAACCATTTCAGGTATGTTTGTTTTTGTTGTTCGGTTTAGTTGCTTCACTTGGATCCTTCATGTGTTTCCGGGTTTCCGTTGTGCATTGGTTGCATTTAGATTGTCTGTTTTGCAAGACCAGAAACTTACAGACATCGCCTCTATCAATAATTTCTCTAATAAGATGATAGCGTCGGAGTATATGTTTGGATCTCTGGTGGTATCTAGGTTCTTGAGCCTGTGCGATTGTCCCATTGTTGTCACAATAGGGCTCAATCGGACTGTCAATAATAGGAACCACCCCAAGTTCAGTTACGAACTTCTTAATCCAAGCAGCCTCTTTTGCCGCATCTGAGGTAGCTATGTACTCAGCCTCAGTTGTAGAGTCGGCAACTGTCTCTTGCTTTGAACTCTTCCAGCATACAACACCACCTCCAAGGCAAAACACATAACCTGACTGCGATTTAGAGTCATCCCTGTCAGTTTGGAAGCTAGCATCTGTGTAACCCTTTACAACAAGCTCATCAATGCTTCCGTATACAAGGAATGCATCCTTAGTCCTTGTCAAGTACTTAAGGATGTTCTTAACCGCTATCCAGTGACTTTCACCGGGATCAGATTGATATCTGCTTGTGACACTCAAAGCATACACGACATCCGGTCGAGTACATAGCATGGCATACATGATGGATCCTATTGCAGATGCATAAGGGATCTTACTCATCCGCTCTCTCTCCTTAGATGTACTAGGACATTGATTCTTTGAGAGAGATATGCCATGTGACATGGGCAAGAAACCTTTCTTGGAATCTTGCATGCTAAACCTTTTTAGCACTTTGTCAATATATGTACTTTGACTTAGGCAAAGAAGCCTTTTAGATCTATCTCTATAGATCTTTATACCTAGCACGTAGGCAGCTTCTCCTAAGTCCTTCATTGAGAAATTCTTTCCTAACCAAGTCTTTACAGACTGTAGTGTTGGAATATCATTCCCAATGAGAAGAATGTCGTCAATATACAATAACAAGAAAACGATAGTGCTCCCACTAACCTTCTTGTAAACACATGGCTCATCTTCGTTCTTAATGAAACCAAACTGTTTGATTACTTCATCAAAACGAAGATTCCAACTCCTAGAAGCTTGCTTTAATCCATAAATGGATCTTTGCAATTTGCATACCTTATTAGCATTCTCTGGAGTGACAAAACCTTCAGGTTGTGTCATGTACACATCCTCTAAAAGATTTCCATTAAGGAAAG